>JAVYIG010010397.1:62500-69499 GCA_035222895.1 Strongylocentrotus droebachiensis | reverse complement strand
GCCCAGGTCCTGCAGCATGGCAGGGGATGTCTCCGCGGTGAAGGCTCCTTTGGGGACCTTGTAGCAGTTCTGTGCAGCCACAAAGACTCCTGCCGGGATCTTGGAGTTCATGTAGTCGAGGTAGACAGTGGGTGGCGCAACGACAACATCTGCGGAAAGGAATGGTGACAAATGTCGCTTTAAATAGTAGCCTGTCATCAACAATTACTGTGGTGCTCAAATTGCTTTCACGTCTAGTTAGTTCTCTCACCGATACCATTCTCTCACCGATACCATATTAACATCGCTTCTACCTACTTGGTAGCTAGATTGGAAATTTCAGTCATTCATGGATTATGCTTTGTATCAAGGATTTTTAGTTTTCTTTTTCATTTTTCGGGTCAGCAGGTGATATTTTAGAACAATAAACAAAAAATGTATTTAACATCTTGTTTCATTTCAACTATATTGAGGAATATTTGACCTAAACATCCCTGGTGCAATAAAAATTCAATTTGCATCTGAATCAGGCCTAAGTCACTTGCTATTAAACAAAAACTAGGAGCTAAACGTTAATGTGCCAATTTTTAGTAAATTATGGTCATTTTGGGGAATTTTGTACAGAGGTATTAGAAACTGAAAGTTTGGAGAATCAGAAGAGGGTGTTTTAAAAGTTGTTCATAACAAATTAACACATGAACTGAATAAATTAAATATATTCCTTGCACATCATAATTTGTCAGTTGGAAATTATCCTAGAAGTCTACAGGTAATTCTACTATTGTCCAGGGGGGGGGGGGGGGCTAGAGGGTGATAGGGTGCAGGGGAGGGGGTAATTTTCCCTGGGGTTATTGTTCTTGAGATGGTAATTGTATTGGGGGTATTTTTCCAGGGGGGGGGGGGTTCATTTTTCAGGGGGATCGAAGGGAGGAGGGGGGTAATTTGAAAGGGGTAATCAAAGTAGTGGTCCAGCCTGCAGTGTATCACTATCACTTGTATTAGCCCCTGGACCACCACTCCCGAGGACAAGTACCCCCCCCCCCAAGTTCATTGTTATTTTGGGGAATGTTCTGGGGTTTGGGGGAGGGGGGAGGGGAGGGGAGGGGGAGGGGAGGGGGAGGGGGAGGGGGAGGGGAGGGGGAGGGGAGGGGGAGGGGAGGGGGAGGGGAGGGGGAGGGGGAGGGGAGGGGGAGGGGGAGGGGGAGGGGGAGGGGGAGGGGGAGGGGAGGGGAGGGGAGGGGAGGGGGCCGGGGGAGGGGTGATAGGGTGCAGGGTAGGGGTAATTTTCCATGGGGTTATTGTTCTTGAGATGGTAGTTGTATTAGGGGGTATTTTTCCAGGGGGGGGGGGTTCATTTTTCAGGGGGATCGAGGGGAGGGGGGGGGGGTAATTTGAAAGGGGGTAATCAAAGTAGATCTAGTAGTTGTCCAGTCTGCAGTGTATCACTATCAGTATCACTTGTAATTGTATCAGGAATTATCAGGACAATTAGCCCCTGGACCCCCCCCCCCCCCCAAGTTCATTATTATTCGGGGGAAGGTTCTGGGGTTTGGGGTTTGGGGGAGGGGGCTGGGGGAGGGGGGTATTACCATTACAGGGAGGTAATTGTCCTCGGGGGGGGGGGGTAATTGTCCAGCTGGTAATTGGCCGGGGGGGGGGGGTGATTGTCCTGGAACCGATTTTTTTTTTTCAGGGCCAATGCTAGCCGCCTATCACGACCCGCGAGAGAGCGCGAGCGAAACCTTGCCCCCGGATCTCCGGCGGAGACAGTCAACGGGCACAACCGCTCCAGTTTTACAACAGTCACACACACACACACAAGTCAGAACGAGACAATGCAATAATTACCGGTGTTTCCAGGAATCGGGGCTTCTTCCAGCATCTTCAGAAGTCCGTCGATTGACGCCTTGCTCCCATTCATCTTATAGTTTCCACCGACCCAGAAACGTCTTCCACTCGCCATTTTATCGATAAATTAGGACGGGTATTTAGAAGTTGAAATGTGTGTTTAATATCAACAGCTACATGCAACTACAGCTCACACGCAATCACCCTTGACCTGGGATTCCCGGTCCAGTTCCGGTTTGGTTTTGCACGTACGATGTTGCCAAGTTTATGAAGGCAAATACTTTAGTATTTTTCACAACACAACATAAAAGCATTGTTTCTTTAAACAAACTCAAATTTATGATCTTGTTTATTAAATTCAAGACAAATTTTATTTTATACATGGAATTTATGGGAGTCTATAATATAATAAAGACTTATAGTCTTAGAACTGCTTTCGTTCCGCGGGAAAAAAAAGTTACGCAAGTCGTTTTGTAAACACGGAACAGCTGAGCACGTGCATGAGTTGACATGCACAAGGCAGGGAGATGGGAGGGAAGCACTGAGCTTAGCTGCATGCAATGCCAGTGCAGTGCGATGTATCTGAACACACAGATGCAGATATCAGTCTAGATATAATTCTAAAGATTACTTCTACTAGTTGTTTCCATGTTTGCTTTGCAGTAGTTTGGGCAAATCTTCTAGCTCTAGTCCGAGTCGATCTAGAAACTTCTGAAAATGGCACCAACCTCATCAAGAAACAAGAAAGACAAGACTGCAGGCAGTGCATCAGAAGAAAAAGTAACAAAATCTGGCAAAAGAACAACCAGAGCTGCAGCTGCAGTGAGTGGAAGGCGGACGAGACAGCAAAAAAAGAAAGTTGGAGAAACTGATAGTGATACAGAAGATTTTGAAGACCAAATTATTAAATCTGACAGAACAACAACGGCAGATAGACAGAGGAATAGGTCCACTCCTGATTCAAGTTCAAACCTGTCAAATGGAGCAGTGAAGAAGGTGTTTTGGGGAGTTCAATTTATATTCTAATTTCTATAGCAAATGAATAAGTGTCTTGAGAATTGTGTATATATCTAGGGTCTAGTCCAAATTAATGTATGAAAGTGTTTACTGTTGTTTAAAACTGGACTCTGGAGTCATGATTTAGTATTTTTCATTCTAAGATTATTAAGAAAGTAAGATTAAGAGTACAATAACATGCATGTAGATCCAAGTCTAACTTAAAAAGAGGGTAAACAATATTTCATGAGAACTAGATCTACATGTAGATCTATACTGTAGCTAATTTATTAAAGCAAAAATGTGCATATCACCATCAGACTTTTTTACTTCATATGTTTTCTATAGATTTTTTAGATCGATGGTTTGACTGCGACTACAAAGAATATAATTAATTTTGTTTGTTAGATTTTGGAGTCGTGCAATTTTTGAATTAAAAAGACTTTGAAGAGTTAATTATAAATCAAAGTTTATTAATCTTAATCTTTAACTATGTCATACATGTATATATTGAAGACCTGTTGATGCATTCAAATTAGTCAATGAATGTCAGTAACTGTTAAGTTCTATTGATTTTCATTTTGCACATGGGTATTAAGTCACATCGTTAAAATTCATGATGTTTTGTTATGAGAAAAAGAATAATCTAGCGTACCAATCACCTTAAAATTGAAGTCTGATCCAGTTTCGAGGCCCTATTTTAAGCAAGCATGTGGGTGCTTTGTAGTCTACTCATAAGTCAATTTTATTTTGATAGAGACTGAATCTTTTTGCAGAAATATATTTGAATACCCTTGAATACCAAAGCTTCTGGAAGAAAGCCGTCTCCAGCTGCCAAGCTTCCAGGTCTAACTTCAAGGGGGGGGGGGGGATGTCCCAGCTTCCGGGTCTTGAACCATAGTCGTTTTACATCTATATCTTGCTTGCTGGGTCATATCTGAAGCTATATTTGAAGCTATATTTGAAGCTATATTTGAAGCTAATATTTTGATTGTGAATATAGTGTTATGGCATAGAACTTCTAATGTATGAAACAAAATATTTTTGGTGATTGGGAGACTTTTACATCCATGAAATGATAAAAGAGAGAGAGAGAGAGAGAGAGAACAGATCGAGCTACAAATTTATACTTCAATGCTTTGAACACTAAGGGCTTCAGAGTTCAGGTGCATTGAATTATATGCAGCACTGCGATTATAGGAATAGATGGCCACGTCTTATTTTAGTTTCATGAATTTTTCATTGTTTTTAGCAGAAGCTGGATGTGGAGGAGAAAGAAAATGAAGAAGCCATCGGCATCAGAGGAAGCAGAGAGCCTGTGAGTCCCTCCATCACCCCTATGGATCTATTAAGCTCCAACATAGTTCATCGGATCTTCAGACATACCACTGGACAGAGGTTCAAACAAAGCCTGAAGCAGGTAATATACATTTAAAATGTGTCATATCTTTTATTTAAGATAAAATTGAGTTCTGGTAAAATAAAGAAAATGAATTCTCACAGAATCAAACGAAACTTACACTGAATGTCCAAGATTACAAATAAATGTCATGTGCCAAACAATTTTGGAAGAAAATGTATACTGGCTGAGAAATTAGGAAATCAAGGCCCCGACACCATTTGTGTAATCCCATATACATCTTTCTGTGTACAGTGCTTGTTACTTTACCAAGACTGGGCCAAATTTATTATGATTTTGATGACTCCAGAACCTTGAAGTACACACCAAAACTTACATGCTACATGATCAACTTTTTCTAATCCATTCCACACCTTTTCTTTCACAATGCAATCGCATTACCAGAACTCGCCTTTATCTTTAAGAGTATTAAAAAGGGAGTCAAAAGTGGGACCTGTTTCACAAAGCCTTTTTTTCAATGACAAATGACCAAAAACAGTGACAAATCTGCTGATAACCAATCAGAAGCAAGGATTTCACTAGCTTATAACAACAACTGTCATTTGTGACTGACGACAAGTTTTGTGAAATAGGGCCTGTACTTTAAGTACAGGTAAAGCTCTTCTGGCTTCGATCAGACGATATCTTCTATTCTATTTTAGTTTCTGTATATTCAATGACCGTCTTGCAAGGGGGAACTAATGGCAGAAGAGAGAGGGGGGGGGGGGGGGAGCAGAACAATGAAGACATGGCTTGATGACATCAAGCAGTGGATGGAAATGTCTTGTGAGCAGCTAACTGAAACAGCTGAAGATGGAAAGTTGTGTAAATCTCAACAACGGTACAACCCAAGCTACAAATAAATAGTTAAATACCCTAATGCATTATGATCATGGTTTCTGTCATAATACATGATTAATCACACTCACACACATGTCTGCTATCTATGCCTTTTAGCTATCTCCCACCTCTTGCTCATTATTCTTATGAAGTATATAGTTATTCCTTTCTCATGAAACAAAAAAAAGACATATAAAGTGCTACAGGAAAGAAAAGGCTTGTCGTTTTTCACAGTTCCGTTCGTAGACTTTGGAGAGACATTACGTAATCATTGTTTTGTATTGTAATCAAAAGTTGTTCCTTGTTTTGCTCACTTTAGAAATAGGAACTGTTATAAAAATAAATATAACACACTTTCTTCAGGAAAAAACAGATATACAAGCTGTATTTAAGGGAATTTGTATTGATGATATGAAGTGAAATTTTTGTCTTTTTTTTCTCTCTTACAGGCTACCATTCAACCATTTGTCCAACAGCTCTCGGAGTTCAGGGTTAGCCACGGAGCAAGTCCTTTTGAAAGGAGAGTGACGGCACTTGAATGGCACCCAAAGCATCCCACAATGCTTGCCGTCGGGTCAAAGGGCGGTGACCTCATGCTGTGGGATTACAGCAAAGGGCAAGATGGATGGAATGTTGTGCAAGGAGTGAGTAATATGAAATATATTAAGAATGAGATAACAATCAGCCTCTTCTTCTTTGGAATTTGACAGTTCATTTAATTGTATTATTCTATTTCATTATTTATTGAATGCAGAGTTCAAAGTATAGAAAGTGTAGAGTCTTCCAAATTTTCTTATCATTTTTTTTTTTTTTTTTTTTTTTTGGGGGGGGGGGACACTAAAACACCCTGGAGTTTAGAATATGAGGTACAGAACTGCCTCTTTTCATTGATATCTTGGTGTCTATAAAGTTGAAAAGGAAAAGCCTTAAAATGCAAAACGGCGGGGTGTAGGTTCCAGAGGCATTTTGATCAGTAATTATTTTCGGCTTTTACTAATCTATTTGTAGGCCTACTGTTACTCACATTTTAATTTGTTTTAAATTGTTACTCATCAATTTGACAAAGTCTGTAAGAATGGAGGCGTATTGTTTAACAGTTCATTTCTGAATCACCAGCAGTTTTGAGCTGAAATTATTAAACAAATTTACATCTACCTATCTGGTGTGTAGATAGGACCTGGAGGAAACATTGCCAGTCTGCTATTCAGCAGGGACAAGCCTGATGAGATCTATTCTGCGTCCTTGGACGGACAGGTCAGGCTGCAGAACTTTGAGGGCAAAACTCTCCATCTCTTTCAGAATACCATGGACTGGAGGTTAGCCAATCAGACGTGAGATGGCTGGTCGTGTGACAGAAAGTTCTTTCATATTTTATGACAAACATGATGTGGAAAATTTACGTCCCTGTCATTGGTGTGCTGACTGCTACATAATTTTGTATGCATTGGAAAGCTTGCCTTTTCTACTGAAACGTTTGAATATGGATTACATCCACATTGAACATAAATTCTGGGACAACCACCTTGACTACCACTAAACTGACTACCCCCGTGGCCCTAACCCCTCCTCAAACATCACTACCCCCAAGATTACTTTCCTGTAGGACACCTAGGGCAGGAACCCTTGTTAAGTCATTTTCATGATTTCCAAGGGGGGGGGGGGGGGGGTTGATAGTTGTCCAGATTGGGTATATGCTATTTATCAGAGAGGTGGTGGGGGGGGGGAAGGGGCATAGTCCACTGTGAGTGGTAGTCCAGGGGTAGTCGTTCAGATTATTGATACACCTTTACCGGTAGTTGTATCAGAATCTAAAGCTCTTGGAAAAGAAGTGTCTGTAAAATGGATCTTTCTTTTTGTCACTGACTAAAGCCATTTTCATGTTTGTTTTCTTCCCTACCCTGTCAACTTTTATTTCATTCTACGCTCTGACTCTAATT
>JAVYIG010010397.1:0-57500 GCA_035222895.1 Strongylocentrotus droebachiensis | reverse complement strand
GGACAGTTGAATTCTTGTTTAAGACCGCAAATGCCTTCAAAGTGCATGGTTATTGCTCTTATTCTTATTTATGACATTTCTAGCGCCCTTTATGGACCTAAAATTGACCCCAAAATGTGTAAAAATTTAGATAAAATCTGATCATACCAATTCAGCTCCACTTTAAAAAAAAATGTAGTGACCGTTAATTTGATTTAATTTAATAATAACAATACACGGGCCGGCTGGTTGTGCATATTATCACCAACACGAAAAGTCAACAAAAAGCCAACATTGGCTGGAATGAAACATATAAGGCGCTATCTTTTTGTTCAAGGGCTGGTTCAAAATTATAGAATATTTGTGGGGCCCCACAAATATTAGAAATGGATCTATGGATATTTTAGCAGACAAATATGCTTTTGTTATTTAAATTGTATGCTCATTCTAATTTGGCACTCAGTTTTTCATTATTTTTTGTTTTAAATGATATTTTATTTCCTTCCTCATAATTTCACATAACAAGAAATTCACATAACAATAAATTATCAAGATAAGCAATATAAAACCAGATCTTTGATACAAGACATTTCATAAGTTACATCAATCAATGAACATAGAGAAAAAAAAAAGGAAAAAAAAAAGTCTTGCATGTAACAGTGTATAATCAACATAACATTAGAGGAAGGTTTAAAGTTACATATTACCATCCTATCACAACACTCTCACACCCCCCTCCCCTCTAGCCCACCCACACCACCTTTCACACACATAAACACACATACAAACACACACTGCATGCAACCTGTTCCCTCAACTCACACCACACAAACTCTTAACCCCCCCCCCCCCCCCCCTTTTGCCCACCCATCTCATCATACCCCCTTCACGCCGACACACACACTGCATGCAACCTGTTCCGGTTTGTCCACCTGTACACGAGAGAGAATTAATAATACTAATAAATAATAATAATACCCACATCCATTAAAGTAAAAATGCATCGATTTGTTCCCATTTCTGTAAGTGCATCCCCAGTTTCCCCTTTTTGAAGGCCATTTTGTATTCCTCGTCTCTGTAATTTTTAAGCATATGTACTGTTTTCTGTACAGATGGCAAAGTTCCTTCTTTTCTAGAAATAAAAATGATATACTTTACTAAAAATATGATACAATTTATTACAAATATTCTCGCAGTATTGCCGGATATTCCCATAAAAATGGGTTTCCAATCATCAATGTCAATTTCGATTAAATGTAACTTTTGAATTCATTATCTCACAATAAAATTATTTTGTGTAGCGCCCTCTATACCAAAAATCAGCTATCCCTTCAAAGCTCTGAAAAGTTCCAAAAGAGCTTTGGTAAAGAGATTTAGTGAAGAAAACAATAGAAAACATATAAATTGATATGAGATTATCACGCTTTCTAATCCCAAAAGAACTCTTCTGAAAGAAACATTAGCTTGTATGTCCTTGAAGGAGCTCTGTTACCTTATGCCAGAGGGAAAAAAAGAGCTCCGGTTTAAAAAAAAAAATACAAATAAAATAGAAAACAAACGAATGCAAGAACAAATAACAAAACAAAAGAATATATGAACAAATAAAAACAACGATATGTACTTTATATCAAAAGAATGCACATATTGCTGTAAGAAATTTTCTGTTACAACACCCAATCAAAAGGAACATGCTCCTGTGAACAAAAAAATAAATATTCAACTTGTTCCTTGGAAAGTCGTTACATTTGGATTCATGTTCGATTTGCTAGTAGGAAAATGTGATTCTATGCAATTGATGTTGAATAATATGAAGGGTTTTTCTCTGTGTTTTGTCCATCTGGAGATGGCCATATCACATATTAAGATTTGATATAATGCTTACAATAAAGTTTTCCTCACATCTTTTTTGTTGTTTTTGCTTTCTTTCCTAGCTGAATGTATTCAATCCAAGTGGAGATGCATTAGCAACAGGGATGGGTAAGAATTGATTGCTTCTGCAAATTCATCTGTCTTCTGTTTTAAGCAATTTTTCAGTCATTTGGACAGTTAAAGGTTGAAAGATGTACCGGTAGTTAATTTAAGAATTATGACGAAGACAGAAATTATGTTTATTTTGGTACATGTTAGAACAGGTATATTTTGGCAGGATTAATTATTAGAAAATTGCAGTCTCAATTTCCTTAACCTAAATACTTGGGCGCTTGATTCCTCTTTTGTTCAATACAGAATGAAACTTATCATTACCGTATATATGAAGGTATATTTTCAATAAATCAAAATCATTGAATGGTACAAACAGCCACCTTTTTGTGGAGACTCATGCTTTCAAGATCCACATATCGGTTTTACAGAATGGTCCTTTTTTGCTAGTCATTGCCATGGAAGCTACATGCATAGCTGCCAACTGTTACGAGAAAAAAAATCGTAATTGTTTCGAATTTCCCACCCTCGTTACAAAATTACGAATACCCCTTCTATTATTACAATTTTTTTGTTTTTAATGTGTTTGTGTGTGTGCCATTTTCAATGCCAAAATGCCCATTCTGTCCTGTCAAGTATCCTAAAAGCATCTCACATAGGCAATTTGGGGATGTTCATTGGTTCATCGAACACACCAGTCATGATGAAATTATGCATCAACCAATGATCCATGAAAAAAAATATTTTTGTCAGTAAAATACAACTTTCTGAAATCCAGAGGTTGGCAGATCTGACATAGATATTCAGTTTTACTTAAATGTTACTAATTGAAAATTCCAAATGTTGGCAGCTAATAGTGACCCAACAAGAGTTCTTTGCTCTGGGACTTATTTACTCACACACATAGAGTTATGGTTAGGGTTGCAGTGAGATTGATGTGCAGGTTAGGTCTGTGGTTAGGGGTAGGGTTTATATATTATTTGGTCAAAGGTATAGTTTTAGGATCTGGTTATGGATTTTAGGTTAGCTTTTAGGGTTAAAGTTACATTTATATGTAGGAATAGTGTTGAGTGTTAGTCCAGGATTTTACAGTAGTAAGGAATTTAGTTATGGTAAGAAATTGGCATATGAGTCATTGTTACCGTTGCAGGGGGTGTTTCACGAAGATTAAGATCCACTTTAAGTTGGACTTAACTATGGCAGGCCATTCATGTCACTGTTTGCTCTCACCATTTAATGGCATTGGTTTCTCAAGGGACGCACAAATCATGGTCACAAATCTACAGAATTTACCTTTCTGATAATTCATTATTGAAGGAAAAAATATTATCTAAAGATCATAATTGAGAGACCAATGGTGAGAGCAACCAGCGGCATGAATGGCCTGCCATATAGTTAAGTCCAACTTCAAGTCGATCCGCAGGTGTCATATCATTGTATTGTAATACTTATAACTTGTCTTTCTGGCAGGACTCAACACATTAATCTGGCAAAACGCAGACATCCGAGCCCAGGTGAGGGAGGAGCAACGAGAGATCATGAGGAGACAAGGAAAGGAGCCTCCCCCAGACGAGGGCCCGTCCAAGAAGAAAGCCCCCAAGAGACATCGAAGCAACAATCTAAAGCTGACACAGAAACTCCAAGTCATGAAGAAAGCAAAGAATGGTAGGTGAAAGGGAAAGACGACTCTTCACTGATCTTTAATCAGTGAAAGTTGAGCACTTCCAGGAAAGCTCCCTACAGACATTGAAACAACTTTCAAAAGGAGACATAGAAACTCCAAACCATGGAGAAAGCGAGGAATTGCAGGTGAATAAGAAAAGATGACTCTTCGCTGATCTTTAGCCATTGAAAGAAGAGCACTTCAAGGAAAGTTCCAGAGAAACATTGAAGCAACTTTCAAAAGGAGACAAAGAAACTCTAACCATGAAGGCAACACATAATCTACAGTTAAACTAGACGATTCTTTACCTGTCTTTTGTCATTGCAGATCCAAATCCTCCAAAGAAAAGACAAAGAATCATTGACCACAAGTTGACGCATTTTATGTTTGATACTCTCTGGCATGCAACTTTGGAAATTCTGGTCCACCTGACATATTGTTGAAGAACTTGGGTCCTAGACCAATAGGTGGCAGGAGAATTCGAGAGAGACATCGAAGCAACTTTCAAAAGGAGACAAAGAAACTCCAAACCATGAAGAAGGCAACAAATAATCTTTAGTTAAACTAGATAAATCTTTGCCCGTCTTTTGTCATCAAAGATCCAAGTCCTTCAAAGAAAACTTACAAGAGATAAAGAATCAACGACCAAAAGTTGACGCATTTTATGGTTGATACTTTTGGCATGCAACTTTCAAATTTCTGGTCCACCTGACATGTTGAAGAATTTGGGTCCTAGACCAATAGTTGGCAAGAGAATTCTTGAATGAAGGGGAGAGGGGTCTCTGACTACCTCTTACTAACATATATGTATTCAGTTGAGACTCTACTGTATATTGTGTCAGTCATAGAAGGATAAAAAAGTATATGTATGTGCAATGACTTGTTAATGAACAGAGATATTACCTGAAGGATTCAGTTCTCGGAGAGGGAATGGCCACGGGCACTTACGTGAAAACCTTTTGTAGACAAATGTAAATGATGTATGTAATGTAGTTTAAAGCCACACTGTACTACTTGTAGCTACTTGCTCCCTCTACATATAGAAAACAATGCCTAATCGGTCACCATTGGTCCCCCATGATCCTCTTTATCTTATGTTAATTGAGAGTTGAGTTGATGAGATAACCACCTGTCCAGTGACCTTGCAGGGTGGTCTAATCCCTCATATAAACTAGTACAGATGAGCTTTAAAGCCTCATGTTCCATACACGGTGCTTTAAACTGCCTGTTTGACATGTAAATGAATGGCAAACGGCAGTGAGGAGAGAGAGAAAAGAGAAGAAATAAATGCATGCAATAGTGGCAGTGTATGATGAGATATAATGAGAAGTTCCCTACGTGCATTTCATTCCACTTTGCTGCAGCGATGCTTTAAAGGTACTATGTCCCATTTGCAGGTAAACAAAAATGAAAAGGTTAAATTCAAACGGCATTTGAAAGACAATACTTATTTAGAACTTCCCTCAAAACAAAAGGGTTTGAAAATGCCTTTTTAAGGAAAAATAACGACCATTAGTTGTCGAATAGACATAAATGATTGCAATCACCTAAGTAATAGTCTGATTTTCAGACCCTTGTACCGAATGGTCGTATGTTTTGTGCTGCACAAAGATTCAATCACTTTAATTTTAGCCATTAAAAGTAGTGGGATATTGATGTAGAAAAATGCCCATGTACCTGTTACAGATCAAATTCTGTATGTTAATTATTACCAAAGAAAAGAAGATGTCAGTCAGTCACTCAATAGTGTCTGACAGGGAAGTCCAGAAAGTAAACAGGTTTCCTTGCATAATTTGAATACTAGGACACTGTTAACGTTTAAATTTCACAGATAAGTCATACATGACATATTCATAATTCCTGCAAAGTTCTACAGAATTTGATGTTGGCTTCAAAAGGGACATAGTATCTTTAATCTGGTTTACCATGTTTGAATGAGACTTGTATTTATTAACCCGCCGACGACTGAATTATCTGATTCCCATATATTTAACACAGGGACCACCTGGTTCTAGTGAAGCAGTGGGTTAACTTTTTATATGCCACACAATTTTCCTTTGCCTCATTGGATTTATCATGGGAGAGATATATGCCAAAGGCTTCAGGATCATTTAACCCTTTCCGGTGCGAGATTAATCAATGCCATTGTTAAAAGGGTTGTAATGGAGCTATTTCATGACCTGATATGGCTACTTCTCCAAAGTTATTGTGTTGGACAACGCAATCCTGCCCTCAATTGTTTTGTGCGAAATTACATGTGTATAAGGGAGTTTACAGATAGCACATGGTACAAATGACCCCAAATATCCACAGATCTTTTACACATGGAGAAGTTCCACTTTGAGCATATTAGAATAATAACTGCCAAAGTCCTAAATGTGCTTCATGAATACCTTTTGTTTGCCCTTTGGAAAAGAATACTTCCACCTGCGTATCATAGAATGTACCGTTGGTGCATAAATGAATAATGTTACATAACTTTCATGAGCGCATATCCAGTATTCATCTCTGTGGGTCTTACGTTTTTGGTACAATTGTATCTGTAAACTCCCTTATTGGTGCCTAACGTTTTGTGCAAAATTACATGTGTGGTAAGCGAGCAACTGCAGGGAGGCGAAGAATGCAACTTAAGTGTTTAAATGTTGTTTCCTCCTTGAAAAGACTGTTGGGTATATTCATGATATGTGTGTGACTTTTTATAATGAAGGTAGTTTAGATATCGTAGCTGAAGTACTAATAGAATAGAGATACACATATTTTACATCTATCATGAACCTTTAGTAGAAGTTTTGTATTCTTGGGCTGTGCCACCGGAGATGTACTCCTAGCTGAAGAAATAAAGAGACATTTATTTTTGACAAGATATCTTGCATTTGTAATTGCCTTTGATATCTGTTGTTGGGATTTGAATTACAGAAAGCTGGCTTTGAAATGTTAATCTGATGATAGGGGTGGTGATGGTGAAGGTGATGAGTGATGATGGTAATGATAATGCTTTACGTGATGAAAGTGATAATGGTTTTGATAGTGAAAAACTGAAAATGATTATAGTGGTGTTGGCTATGATAGGCTATGATAGTGTTGATGGTTGGAATGGGGCGTTTTTCTTCCTTTTATTTAGATTTTGTCTCATTAATGCTACGGTCACAAAGGTTTGTACGAACCATAATTTTGTACGAATCTCCCAGTTTTTCCATTTCAATTTCCCGAATTTCCGTTGTCTGAAAATCGTTTGTACGGTGTTCGTACGGCGTTCTTAGCAGTTCGTTATGGCATTTGTGACCGAGGCTTAATTTTTTATGTTTTGTTTTTTGGTTATTTTTCTGAATCTGTGTGGGACACAAAGTCAGTTTTTCCAAAATGAAAAACCATTTCAAAATATTCTATGAGTATAATTGGAATAAATGTGATAATAAAAAACCAAATTAAAATAGATTCATGCTCTCAACCTCCCTATGTGTACAATTAAGTTCAATTCCCGTTGTATTTTGTAGGGAGCTGTAATTGATAAAAAGCGTCAAAATGTTTCCACCACACGTACACTGTACATGCACAGACTTTCTCTATGGTATATCAAGTGCGCACATACCGATAACTAACATAATACACCTGGATATACATCGATCTATAATAAAGGCACTTGTTAGCTTTTATTCCAGATAAACATAGTACCCGGTAACCAAAATATTAACCAATAAACTTAATTGAATTATAAATATAAAATACCCACTATAATCATCTTTAGCAAAGAACCCACATTTCACAAAATATAATTTCAGAAATATATAAAATACATTAAAAATAGTTAATACAAAATGAAAGACTTAAAGTAGAAAATAGAAATCTTATATGACCAACATACACAAAAATCAAAAGTTATCATAATACTGTTTGTTACTAGTATTCACCATTTTGACAAAGGCTTGAAAGGTGTTGAAATTGATTTGTCAATCTGTTGTGGAATATCAGACTTGGGCATCCTTGGAAGTTTTAACGAAAACGATTAATGTCTACTAAGGAGAAAGTAATTGATCTTTAAAAACTGCAGTATAAATATATGTAAATCTGTAATTTGATATAGAATGTAAACTATTCAACAAAATATATGAGAAGGATTTCAGTAAGGATGTTATCATCCAAAAGCCAAATCTTGTTTCCCCAACCATCTGACTTATTTTTCAATGTATCTTTTCAAAAGGTCAATATTACCTTCAAGACTAGTACAACCCTTGGTACTCTACAGACAGTATAGACTGAGTCGGTGAGATTTCATTTGCAAGAAATGGAAAAACTGTGAAATGTATTGATGCACAACATACTGTGAGGACGATTCAGAAAAATAATCCACCATTTGTTGTACATTAAAACTCAATCCTTTAAAAATGTTAACTATGGTTTTAAAATCACATTGCAGTATCAAAGAGTTGTTATAAGGTAGCTTTTATTAATAGCCAGAATTCACAAAGAAGACAAAAAAAATCATACACAAAGTCACAAGTAACACAAGAATTACTGTAATTTGTATTCATGGAACCGCGATATCATGAAATTATTGCAAGTTTAGCTTTATAAAATCATTAGAACCTTCAGTTCTATACCTTTAATTTCAATAACGGCTGAGTTGCATTAAAAAACCTTACCAAATGTGGCTTGGCAGCTCAAAAACAGCTAATACAATGTAAATCACTGAAATTCATTTCCTATGTTTCCTATCTTTCTCATATGAGAAATTTGAAGCTTACCACTGTTAGGCAACACAAATATCTATATTCTGGGGTTAAGCTTTTGTTCAAAATTGTTTTTTTTAAACAAAGGAAGTTATTTTGAGGTCAAAGTTTTTCCTTTGTTAAATGTGATCTTATACCCAGGGTTGGGTGTGTCTGAGTTAGTATTAATACAAGGGGTGTTTCACAAAGATCCTAAGTCGAACCTAACTTTAAGTTGGACTTAACAATTATAGAAAGCCTCTGTGAAAATATTTTGTAAACGTTATTTTTAAAGGCACAATATGTTCATTAACACCATTCATATGTTCTATTATCAAGGAGATTTCATGTTCTCGATGTGGAAATTATGAAAAGTCTAAATGAATACTTGAATTTTTGCTTTTGAATATATTCTACAAATGGCTCTCCATAAGTCCAACTTAGGATCTTTGTGAAACACCCCCTGTTTAGTAGAACTGTTGTACATTTTCTTGTTCTATTATGAGCAATCAATAAAATCTACGGGTATATGGAGAAATAACTATTTTCTCCATTTTGTCTACAGTTAAATGTGAAAAATATTGGTGGTTTTTGAGCCATCCACTCACAAACAGTATACAACTTGTTTTCTTAGTACTTCCTTTCAAACATTGTACATATTTTATATGTAAGTTTTCATGAAGGTACACAAATATAAATGCTATTTTGTCACAGTGAATTAATGGAATGTAATTTACACTTAATCTTGTAACAAAATCATGTCGAGTACTGGTCTAAAATCAAATCAAATCAAATCAAATCATTACTGGTTCATCATTTCCACCAAAAAACTTGTTTTGTACTCATCATTTTACATGAAAAGCTCTTCAACTGCTTTTCATGTAAAACTATCTTAACATAGGCATACCTGTATATTAATAAATAAAAATTTTAAAAGATAAATACAACCTGGGCCCTGTATATCAAAGCTTAACAATTCCTTGTATAATTGATTGATTAATTGTACAGTCAATTGAGTGTAAATCATGATTAATCGTAAAATAGCATTAAATTGCTAACTTATATTTTTGTTACGGGCCAGAAACAAACCAATAGATTGTTTTTATATATTAAGATTGACACAATAGCATTGTAAAAAAAAATGCCTTCACAAGTATAAAGCAGTTCTTCTGTATGGCTCATGATGAAGTACATAAGAACAATCGTGCCTTATCATGTTATGGAATCGTAAGAATTATAACAATTGACTAATCCTCCTTCGCTGAAATCATAACCAATGAAAGACACTGGTCAGATGTGTTTATACATGAGACAACAAAAACATGTAGCATCAGATACTTGAGTTTTATTTTGTAACATATTAATTTAGCTATTGTCCTGTAGATTGGTTCATATTATACTTTTTGATTTATCTTAACCCCTTGATTACAGAATTCTCTCACTGTCATAGGCTTGATACAGGGACCAGCCGGTTCCAGTAGACGATGGGTTAAAGAATGTAAGAGTAAAAGATTAGTACTGAATGCTTAAATTCATTTAGACATCTGGACAGGGTCTCATGAAACCGCCATAAGTACAAGTTCACCGACATCCCATTGAAACGTGTGTATCAAGTTTAACACACGTTTCAATAGGATGTCGGTGAACTTGTACTTATGACGGTTTCATGAAACGTTGCCTTGGAAAACTGTAAACTTTGAGCGGGTGAGCCTACAATGCTTCGCGTATTCTCTGGAGAATCCTCCCCTTGTCTTCTTTGACCTGATGCTCCAAGCCCCTGTACAGAGACGAGCCGGTTCCAGTACGCGATCGGTTAAAGAATGTAAGAGTAAAGTATTAGTACTGAAAACTTATTCATTTAGACATTTGGAAAACTGTCAACTTTGAACAGGTGAAGCTACAATGCTTCACGTAATCTCTGCAGAGTCCTCCCCTTGTCTTCGTTGACCTGATGCTGCAAGCCCCTGTACTTCCTCTCGAGCCATTCTTCAGACCTGCCAAGCTCAGCTTTGTTATAGGTTGCCTCCTGAATCTCTTCAAGCAAATCTTCGTCAGGTGTGCTGTGGTCTTCTATAACCTACAAGGTCAAAGGTGAAAAGGATGCAGGTGGTTCAAGACATCACTCAATATGGATTAACTGATAACTTAAAGATAACTTAAAGGTGATTTCTTAGTTGTCATGCAATTTATTGCAATGTAAAAGAAACTTTGTGGAAGTGGTGGAAAGGCCTATCGGGTATTACACATAACACAAGTATCGGTGTAAACTGAGGATTTGGATTCATTAAAATTATAAGACATTGGCTTAATCTTGCTGAGAGTCAAATGCACGTACACAAAAATATGTATATGGAACTACACAAATATGTGGCATTAAAGTTGTGGCCCATAACCTTTTGTCGTTACTTGACATATTTCAAATTTGAGGGCATCTTAATTCAAAGAGCCTTCTTTTCAGTGGATGTTTTTTGGTATGATACTCTTCCACACTAACATAACAAGTATGAAAAAGCCTCAAATGATTGTTCACGTTTCCCAGAAGTCAATGTTCTCTTTAGCTCTATCTGCTATGGACTGCATATTGTTTTGAAGTATACTGGACAACTATCCAGTATTATGTATGGGCCATTCCATGAGGTTGGGGTACAAAAATGGATGGGTGCTACTTGAAAGCATATTATAAATACATATTCTTTGTAGAAAATAGACCATTAACGTCATCGCACAAAGCTTGGACACAAAAACCTTCATTTAAAAAAAAAAGTTTTGTTCTTCTTCTACCGGGACACACTACATCCAATGTTATACACAGTCGAGCTCTCTGTTCCTGAGGCAACAATAGACTCCTACAAGTTCTCATTTTACCCCGGACCATTCTCATCTGGAATCGAATGCCAGCCACTGCAGTTACTACCCCAACAGATACTGCTTTCCAGATGACCGCCCTCCCTGTCATCAGAGGGTTGGAACCCCTTGTAGGTTCCAGAATGCTGTTAACCATATAGCAGCATGATTTTTTACTTCAACGTCACTGTTTTACTGTATAAAGAAATTGTACACCTTGTCTGCACCTTCACCTGCTGTCACAACACATCCCATCCCAGTATAGCTTGGAAAAGCTGCTTCAGGGATTACCTCATCAAGTAATAATAATAATAGCTCGTTCTTATATAGCGCTTTTCAGGACCGGAGGCCCTCTCAAAGCGCTTTACAGATAAGTATATTATTACCCCGGTCATTGGATTCAGGCTTACCCGCACACATTGTATGCACGTTCTCCACTCCCTGGGGAGCATTCCAGCCAGGCGTCATTTTTACAAGCGCACACTTGCTAATCTAACCACATTAGCTTTCGCATCCTACCGGGTACCCATTTAACACCTGGGTGGAGAGTGGCAAATGTAGATCAATGTCTTGCCAAAGGACATTAGTGCTGCGGCAGGACTTGAACCACGGACCTTGCGATCCACAGTCCGGTGACTTATCCACTCGTCCACAACACATACATACATACCTCACGCAGCTTCTTCATGATGGCTGTCTTTCTGTCTACCACCAACTTGACTGCGAATGAATACCTTGGCTTGCTGTACCCTGTACTAGGTGGTCTGGCAGAGTGTGGAATGAGCCCTGTCAAAGGAAAGGATGAATTCTCGTAAAACTTAAAGCCCATCTGTACTAGTTTACAGGAGGGATTAGACTGCCCTTCAAGGTCACTGACAGGTGGCTATCTCATCAACTATGCTCTCAATTAACATAAGAAAAAGAGGATCATGGGGGATCAATGGTCATCGATTAGGCATTGTTTTCTATATACCGGTAGAGGGAGCAAGTAGCTACAAGTAGTATAGTGGGCCTTTACAGATAAAGTTGAGTAGTATGCATGAGATTGCATGCATTGTAAAAGAAAATGAATTACAGCCATGTAGAAAAAGAAAAATAAGAAACAGATTGAGGAAATGTTGAAATAAATCGGACACTCTTGTGTCGTACTTTTAAACAATAATGTAATTTTAGTCATTTTTGAGCATTGGAACAGATGGGAAACATGACAGAGACAATACAGATTCAACCAATTTAAAGTTCCCATACATATAGTGATTCCAACTTTCAAAAATTCATAACTTTCTTATTTTTAGTCTGGTTTTGTTCAAACTTAACCAGTCTGCTTCTCTGAAATTTCCACTTTATTTTTAAGAGTAGTTTTCTTTTAATAATGATTGGATTTCCTATCTGCTCACCATTAAAAATGACCAGGCGTCCATACTTTGGATTCACAGCAGCAAAGGCATCATAATCGTGCCTGCTGATGCCGTCGTAAAGCTTTCTGGAGAAGGCGTCGTGGGGTTTGGTATTGTAAAAGATGGTTTCGCCATAGTCCCCTGGTCCCAGATCAGGATTAATGTACAGCACCATCGTATATTCATCCTGGAGTGAAGAAGATTTCAAAGGTTACTTTCAACTTCATAAGGGCCGTTTGAGGAATCTTAACCAAAATTCAGAAAATTCATCACTTCTGAAGTACAAAGAAAATGAAGGGTTTAAACAGTCCTGGGGGGTGTTTCACAAAGATCCTAAGTAGAACTTAACTCTAAGTGGGACTTAAAAATTATGGACAGCCATTGGAGTCTTAAAATGAAATATATTCAAAAGCAGAAATTCAAGTATTTTAAACTTTTTATAAATTCCACATCCAGAACATGAAATCTCCTTGATGATAGAAAATATGAATGATTTGAATAAACAATTAATGCCTTTCAAAATAACTTTTACAAAATATTTTCAAAGATGCTAATGGCTTTCCATAATTTTTAAGTCCAACTTAGTGTTAAGTTCTACTTAGGATCTTTGTGAAACACCCCCCAGGGCCATCTCGAAAATAAGTTGCATTTAAACACACATTTAAAAAAAAAAAAAAACTAGTCCTGTTTAGTTAACAAATAAAGTTGTGTTTTATTTCTTTTTAGATGTACTTCAGTGCAAGTCTAAGTTAAAGATGCCCTGGATCACCTAGTTGACTATCTAACTTGTTCTTGCAAACATGGTTTACCTTATTCACTGGCTATATATTGTTTACGTAAAGTTTATGATTTATAAGATTTATTCATGTCTGTGCATGAAAAGATTTATACATGTCTGTGTATGAAAAGGGTTATACATGGAAATGTATATAGATCTATCACTAAGGTTTAAAGGTAAAGACCAGTTATGGTCATGCGATTGCATTGTGAAAGAAACGTTGTGGAATTGATCAGAAAAGGTTGATCATCTAGCATATAAGTATTGGTGTGTACTGCAAGGTTCTGGAATCATCAAAATGATAAGAAATATGGCCCAGTCTTCATAAAGTTACAAGCACTGTACACAGAAAGATGTATATGGGACTATACGCACACATGCGCGACACGTGCGTTTATCTCTCACAGACCATGTAGATAAACTAATTTACCAAATATATCAATTAGTAGGCGGTTTCCCGGCAAAATTGTTATCATCATGTATTAGTCAAAACATATTCTTTCACATGATTGGTAATAAGAGCTTCCATTTCATTTTTTGAAATTGGGGCGTTTCCAATACTGGTCTTTACCGTTAATAAAATACAATATAAGTACAGTTTTAACAACAATGTCTAAATTAAAGTAAACGAATCAGACAAATACATTTTTTTTCAATTTAAGAACACTTGCAATTTTGCAATATTCAGCCTTCATAAACCTTTCCCCTAATAATTTTGTACCTCCCATGTTTCACAGTCTTCGTGAACTCTTGCATGATCTCCGGAGCGGACAACGTTAAGAGCGACATCGTAAGGATACCAGGTCCTCTGCCCTCCTGTGGCATGAGTGGCTACTTGAGAGAGAACTTCCCAAGCACTGCTCTTCGGAAACTCAAAGGCCTGTGAAAAAGAAGGGGAAAAAATGAAGAACATACATTGGGTGAGCTTCCCCTGCATTCAAACTAACATAATTTATTGTATAGCTATACGATTGGTAGTTATCTTTTCATAAATTGTGCTCTAGTATACGTTTTGTAGTACAATGTTTCTTTATGATGTTCAATTCAGAAAACAGATAACTACCTATCGAGTAGCTAAACGATTCCTAAGCACTACCCTCTGGCTATGGCACGATGGCTTAATGGTAGAGCAGTGGTCTCGGAATGGAAACCAAGTCAATGCACTTGTGCCTTTTGGTAAGGCATTAATCATCATCACCAAGTCCCTCGGAGAGGACTTAAAGCCATTGGTCTCCTGGTTGCTTACCTACAAGCGTATGCTTTCTTAGCAGTCGGGTAAAACAATAATCAATCAAAACTATCATCTGGAAAACGAAAAGCTGTCCACAGCACGTACATCTGATGATATCTAATGAAAATACGGGTGGTAAATTTTTATTTGGTCTGTTGTATGTTGTCAGTCTTGTCTGTGTGACTGATTGACAAATTTACTAATCCTGTTCATTGAATGTAGCGATCACCTGGGGGGTGTTTCACAAAGATCCTAAGTTGAACTTATCTCTAAGTTGGACTTAACAATTATGGAAAGCTGTTAGCATCATTGAAAATATTTTGTAAAAGTTATTTTATATGGCATAAAATGTTGATTCAAATCATTTATATTTTCTATTATCAAGGAGATTTCATGTTTTTTATTTGAAATTTATAAAAAATCTAAAACACTTGATTTTTCGCTTTTTAATACATTTTATTTTAAGGCTACAAATGGCTCTCCATAATATTTAAGTCCAACTTAGAGTTAAGTTCGACTTAGGATCTTTGTGAAACACCCCCCTGGACTTACATCAAAGGTCTTAATCCATGCTATGTTGTCAGACAGCTCGTATGGCTCTAGGTCATAGCCCTGATTAGTGGAGACGGGATAGGCCACCAGGTACGACCGAAGTGCCTCTAGATGACCTTCCTCAAAGACATCATCGTAGATGTTCACCTTCCTATAAAGACAACATGACACAAACAAGCCTGAATTGTGAATCTAGATTGTGTGTGTGTGTGTGTGGAAAGGGGGGAGGGGGCTGAAAGTACTTGTCAAAACATTGTCTTTACTTTGTTCTAAAAATTGTTGCACCCTTTTTCCTTAAAGATGAAGTTGAGTTCTGGTCATGCGATTGCATTGTGAAAGAAACGGTGTGGAATCGACCAGACAAGGTTGATCATCTAGCATATAAGAATTTGTGTGTATTGCAAGGTTCTGAAATCATCAAAATGATAAGAAATTTGGCCAAGTCTCGGTAAAGTTACAAACACTGTACACAGAAAGATGTATATGGGACTACACGAACACGTGGTGTAAAAATCCTACCCTGGATTTTTACGATGTTACATGACATATTTAGAATATGAAGGCATTTGAAGAGCCATGCTTTTCAGGGAACATATGTCTTATCTGATGTTCTTCCAAACTTGCATAATAAGAATGATAACGCTCACAAATTATTTTTCACCTCTTCCCAGAACTCAACCTTCTTTTTAATGCTATAAAAGATACTACAAAACCACCAAATACACACTTCACTGCTCGAATATGATGTGGCAAGTGCCTATATGAGGTGGTGGTTGCCCAATTAAATGTTGGTAATCTCAACCAATCGAGTGAGCTGCAATCCAAACTGTCCCCACCACTTCCTATAATACTGCTATGCATTCATTCATTTGTCCCAAACGTTACCAATATTAGACTACCGGTACCAGTATACATGTACACAAATTACATTGACAGTGTCATTTTCTTTGTAAGTTGGTTTGATCCAAGCTCCAGTGGTGCTGTCAACTTTATAGGCATACTGAAACTTGTGATGTTATTATATATATCATATTATTTTTTATTATATATCTATCAGTAATGCACCAACTCCACATTAATAGTGTGCTCATGGTGCAAAAGAAAAGTAGGTTCATGAAAATAACAAAAGTGAGACAAATTCGAAATGCAAGTAGTTCTGGTAAGCAAAACTGAAAAGATGAGTTTGTTATTGTATTGTATTGCTTTACTGAGATAAAAATCATCAAACGTACCACTGAATAAGATAAGAAGTACAGAGTAAAAAGAACATGGCATAAAAGCATATTGATAATACATTAAAAGATATTGAAAACTGAACAAGTATTGAGGGCATTTTAAAGCAATCAACTTGAGAAATATTATGAATATTGGTAAATTACAGGATAAAGTGCCTTAGACTCGCCGCGATACTAACCTGTCATTACTGTCAGTAAATTGTCTGGCAAGATGATTGTCTAGATCGAGCTGTCCCATAGGGTCTGCTAGCTGTGGAAAGGACTGCTGTACCAGTAGTGTCTTCTGATCATACCAATCCTATTGAAAGAATACAAAGAGGCCTCATTACATGACTTAAAGGGTAATCCAAACTTTGTTAGAAGTTAATTTGTATGAAAGTAGAAAAAAATTAAGAGAAGTTACAGAATCGTGAAATAAATCGGACCATTATAAGAGAGTTACAAATGTTGATACAGTCAAACCTACTTTAGTGACCACCTGTATAGAAAGACTGCCTGTCTATAAAGACCACATTTTGTGTTTCCCTTGAAAATAATTTATCTTTGAAACATGTATTATAGGAACCTGTACATAAAGACCACCTGCCTATAAAGACCAATTTTCTTGTCTCTCTTGGGTGGTCTTTATAGACAGGTTTCACTGTATCACTAAATTTATGCAAATCTCAAATTGGTAATTTGGTAAGTGGATTTTGACGTAGACACATACAACTTTCCTGTTTGTTGTGTACGAAAATATGATTAATTTCTGTTTTTCTCCTAGGAGTGTTCTGCCTTGGGGCACAACTCAAAATATTATTGACAGCAAATTATTATACATCATCTAAAAGAAAAGGCCCTGACAAAATGAGTAAACTTTAAATTCTGTCCAAAAGAAGTCGTAGATGGCGTTAACCTGTATTTGCCATGCTACACCCCCTTCAATAATACAAACATTACCCTGAGTAAACCATATCTACCTTCCAATTTTTGGTAGCAGCCTCAAATTTCTCTTTGGAGGTTGTGAGCAGTACAGATACACTGGGCAGCTTATCCAAGTACCCCATGGACGGGGGACGATAGAGGGTTGGTATAGACGCATCCCAGAACACCACACGGCCGGGGTGGGGTCTCACTGTGAGGGCAATGTCGTACTTTGATCTGGCAAAAAAAAAGAATTGCCGCAATTATAGGAAAAATTTATAGGAATATACCACACATCACTTCAGCATGCCCTGTTTATACAACAGTTTCTATTGCCAAAGGATCTACAGCAATTCTTGAGGTACTTTTGAGTATATAGGAGAATTAACAAAAAAGAAACTTTGTCCAAGACCGTGTCCACTAATCAATATTTATTGATTTATTTGTTTGATTTATTTATTCATACAGAAAGAACAAATAGTAAATCCATGAATTGGTATTGACAGTATCCCCGCCCTCCCTCAAATCAATTACTTGGCTTGAAGTTGTTTTGGGAAATGATCTTCCATCTACTTTGTAAACTGGGGCCCGTTTCACAAAGCCTTTTTTCAATGACAAATGACAAAAATCAGTGACAAATCTGCTAATAACCAATCAGAAGCAAGGATTTCAGTAGCTTATAACAAAAACTGGCATTTGTCACTGATGACAAGTTTTGTGAAACGCCCCCCTGGGCTTACCCCTTTGTTCTGTTCTGCAATGATGGGACGTAGAAGGACATATCTCCGTAATCGTCCATCCGCCACTCAGGAACCAGGAAGATTCGGAAGGCATACTCTCTGGAGTACAGTGATGATGCAACAGCTTGAGGGGCAATGTTGTCCCCTCTCTGAAGCACTTCAGACTGAATGTGGTACGGGTATAGGGCGGGGCCGCTTCCGTTGGTAGCGTAGCTGACCGCCTCAACCAGCCTCTTCCAGGTGTGTGTTTGTGAGAACCACAAGGGATCCATTTTCCCTATCCATGGAATGTTGGATGCCGCGGAATCCTGGCAGTCTGTCGCCCCCTCTCCTCTTTTAATGTCCGAGGGACAGTGCTCGGATTCTCTGACCTCCCATCGCACATGGTTCAAGACAAAGCTTCTTAAGGATGAGATGGTCTCTTTAGACAGCAAAGAATCAAAGGCGATGACCACTTGATTGTCTGGTGCGAGGGATTGGCGTACGACTACATGTTGTTTAAGATCATCGGTGGACGTTGAATGGCAGTCCTTCACCACAAACAGAATGCATAATGCGATGGACAGTGTCTTCATGATGAAGCAAGGTGATGGTACTGCAGGCTGCAAGTTTTCCTGGGATACCATGGGCACTGAAACTGTCAGAGCGTACAACTGACTGTGGAAAGACAAATCATAGATGATAGAGAACTCAGTTCAACTTCAAGACAAACAAACTTGGTTTAAACTTTAGGCAGATCTGTAGTGTTACCAGACTTTAGGAGACAGAATTAAGTTACAAAACACATTTTTATGGATATGATTCATGCATAAAAAGCATTCATTTTAGGGTAGCTAATTACACCATTATGCCTCTCCGATTATTCTGCTTTCATCTAGACTCTAGAGAGGTTTGCTATCAAGGTTGGATTTCACCCACATCACTGGTAGTACATAATCTTAGAATAAACGAACAACGGCGAGTTTTGGGTTTGTACTAACTTGGAGTAAAGGTATACTATCTATCTACCGGTATACCAAAAAAAGAGATCGTTTTAGGAAAGGGTTTCTTTTCCACACCTCAAATAGTACTTAAAGGTACTATGTCCCATTTGAAGGCCAAAAAAATGAAAAGGTTAAATTCCAACAGCATTTGAAAGATAATACTAATTTAGAACTTCCCTAAAAAAGGTGGGGCTTGAAAATGTCTTCAAGTGGGAAAATAACGACTATTAGTTGTCAAATCGACTTAGGAGCTTTAGAGCCAATAAGTAATAGTCTTGATTTTCAGACCATTGTACCGAATGGTCATACGTTTTATGCTGCGCAAAGATTCAATCAGTTTAATTTTGGCCATCACAAGAAGTGGATTATTAATGTAGACAAATGCTCATGTACCCTTTACAGCTCATTTTATGTATGTTATCACCAAAGAAGAAAAAAAGCCAGTCATTCACTCAATAGTGTCTGACGGTGAAGTCTAGCGAGTAAACGGGTTTCCTTGCATAATTTGAATATTAGGACACTGCTAACGTTTAAATTTCACAGATAGAACAAAGATGACATATTCATAATTCCTGCAAAGTTCTACAGAATTTGAGGTTGGCTGCAAAAGGGACATAGATCTAGTACCTTTAACCTGCAAACAAAGGTGACATTTAATTAGTTTAGGATGAACTTTATCTTGCAACCTGACATAGATATAGACCTCTACGATTCGCACGCATAATGTCCGCGCACTGTAACAAAATGGTTGAACGGCATGCCATGCATGCAAATGACAATGCTCATTTGTCATCATGCAAACTTTTTTTCTAGAAATAGACCTAGATCTAGAACTTAGAAGTAGTCTAGATCTAGAATAGCATTCACAATCACCAGGATCACAGAATGACTGATCACAACTTTCACTATCATCAGGTGATCATTAATATAACTTATAGGTTCTATCACAACTGGATCCTGGCTAACTCAGACCTAGGGTCTTTGGGACAACTCGGCCGCGCCGCAAAAACGGTTATTTTTCGATATTTTACCCTAGATTCTAAAACCCTTAACCTAGCCAGGCCAGGCGGCGGCGCTAGCTCAGAATCATATCCTGACTTTGACCCGTAACTCCGGGGTGGAGATACCCCGGGGAGACACCCTACTAAAACATACAAATGAAGTAAATATAATCTTTAAATGTTCAAATAATGGTTATGAATTAAAATTCGTTATTTGGCCCGTTATGTTTCTTACCTGTGTCGTGTCAATTTTCTTTTCTTTTTTGGAAAACGTTGATATTAGTATACACTTTTCTCACAGGTTTCACGGCAAACCACCGTCAGAGTGGGGTGTGGTAGAGCATATAGGAGAGTCCTCACCTTTTGCTCACTAACTTATTTTCAGTAGAAGCAAAAAAATCAGTCGAACCAATAATAAAAAAAAGCTGGAAAATGTGCATACAGTGATACAGTTAAACAATTAACCATGAACATAGGCTTAGGAAGTAGGGGGGAGCCGGGAAGGGGGCGCTCGCCCCCCCCCCCCCCACCAAAAAAGTGTGGGGGGGGGGGGCAAAACGCAGTTTCGTCCCCCCCCCCCCAGAACGTTCCCCCCCCCCTCCTAAAAAAGGTAAAGCTGGTTTGAATTTTTTAACCAAAAAGAACACAAAAATAATAAAACCTGAATTGAATCACTTACAAATTATATTCCATTCAAAGAAAAGGAATTAAATGTCCTATACATTCCGCATGCCCTTATATTTATCAATGGAGGTTTTTATAATAGCGATACGCCCATATCGTCGAAATATTGTGAGAGGATGGGAAAGCGTGTGTGTGTGCTTTATTATAGATGTGAGAAGAAATTAGCCCCCGCACACTGGCATAATGATGGGGGTGTATTTCTAATTCGATACCAGTGATTTACAAATGTTGCTTGAAAATTGAAATGACATGATTTTCCGGTATTTTTTCTAAAATTTTGTTGTAAATCGTACCTTTTTATGCGCCCCCCCCACATTTTTTGAAAAAGGATGAGAGCAATAGAAAAAAAGAGGGAAAAAAATGAGTGACCTGCCAATGTCACAAATGAGGAATCGAAATAGCTCATCTGGCCGTAATTAAATGCCTAAAACCCCTGAGCTTACCAGGGTTCCGCCCCCTAGACCCCACCAAGGGACTTAAAGAGGGCCCCTGGATGCTTATCTGACCCTAATTAAATATCTAAAACCCCTGAGCTTCCGGGGGCTCTGCCCCTTGGACCCCATCAAGGGCCCTATGGCGGGCCCCTGGATGCTCCTTAATGAAATACTTACAACCTCCGAGCTTCCGGGGGCACTGCCCCCCTGAAGCCCGACAAGCGCTTGAAAGAGGGCCCCTGGATCCTTATCTGACCATAATTACATTCCTAAAAATCCTGAGCTTCCGGGGCTATGCCTTCTGGACCCCCCATAAATTAGTGACCTGAGAGTGTCACAATAATATTAAAGTATCTAAATATGCTTAATAATAATATATAACATTTATTAGGCGCTTAATACAGGTGTTTCTAAGCGCACCATTGTCTGACTTAAAATTACCAGCTAAAACTTATCTGCCCGTAATTGAATGCCTAAAAATCCTGAGCTTCCCAGAAGCTCAGTCCCTGGACAGTGGACCCTACGACAATTTACGCTTAATTGCTACGCTCTACCTCATCGTTAATGCTACATGGCTTGCATGTAAGCAGGGGCGTCACTAAAGGGGGGGTGTGGCCGGTGCGACATCCCCACCTGTCAGGATATTGTCCGTAAAATTGCGCTGCCGTCGGGGAAAAGGGGGAAAGGGAGAGGAGAAAAAGGGAAAGAAGAAAGAAAGGAAAGAGAAGAAAGAAAGAGAGAGAAAAAAAGAGGAACCTGGAGAGGAAAGAGAGGAAAAGAAATTAGAAAAAAAAAAAAAAATGGGAAAAAGAGAAAAAAGAAACAAAAGGAACGGGGGTACGTGAATGAGAGGACCCCGCCCCCCCCCCCCCCCCCACACCGGGGTCGGAATGACCGCATGCGTGTTGCCAAAATGTCCGGTAAAGGGGTACTTTTCGTGCGACAAAGTCCGGCCCGAGAATTGTAAAAAAAGGGGTTTGAGCATTTTTCCGAATTTAGGGGGGTCTCCAAGGCAGGAAAAGCCCGCAAAAAGCCCGCGAAAGGGGGGTTAGGAAATGTTGGCAGTCCTCAGATAGGGGGTGCTTTCAAAAAGAGGGAACGAGCATATGCGTACCCTAAATAACACTGAGTGGGGGGGGGGGCCGGGGAGAGGACAGAGAGAGAGAGAGGGGGGGGGGGGTAAGAACCTGAGAGAAGAGGGGTTGGACTATTAAAGATAGAGAGAGGGGGGTGGGGGTTGGGTGGATTCGCGTCGTCGAGGGAGCAAGAATGATACGCATAATGTTGCTGTGTCGGTATTCAATCTTTGTGTACGATATCAATGCCGAAGTTTGAAGTCGGTTTGAACTTATATGTCGGTCTGCTGCATTGGCGATTTTTTTTTTTTCCCCCTATGAATTGTAACTTTTTATCGGACAAAAAACATTTTTGAAACTTCAGACAATGAGAACGGTGAGACGAGAACGGTACAACGAATCGTCTTCTTTCTCTAATAATTAATGAAACGTCAAAGCTTCCGCGCTTCGCGCTGGAGTGAGAGGGGACTGAACTCAGACAAGGCATAATGAGAGTCGAGAACGGTATACAACGAATCGTCTTCTTTCTCTAATAAATTAATAAAACGACAAAGCTTCCGCACCTCCCGCGGGAGGGGGCAAACAACCACCTCCCGTGCACCCACCCACTCCCTGGAATGTTTGCCCCCCCCCCCCCCCAATCCCAAACTGCCGTTCCGGCGCGCCTAATCATGAAGATAGTTCATTTTTTTAATGAGTTCTGTACTTGAGAAGAATGTTTGGCGCTAGAAAGTAGAATCTATGATCGATGAGAGGGCAGGGGGGCGTTTCCAAAACAAGTTTGATCCCCTGATTAAAAAATTTGCACCCCCCCCCCCTTGAGCGCCAGGGGGGTGGGGGCCCTATTTTAAAATTTAAAGATCTGTGAGGTCGCAGTGCGAAAAATTACATCTTATAAAGAGGAAAAAAGCCAATTGTGATGGGGTTATAAGCACATTCTCATAACGGAAGACTGAAAAGACCTTTGAAAAGTAACATAATTATATCATCTTTAAATGCGAGCGAGCGCAGCGAGCGAACTTTGGGGGAAATTGCTCTAAGTCTCTCAATAAGGGGCACGTTTAATGATTACATGAAAAGGGGACAATTATCGAAAGGGATAAGACACTTATTAGAAAAGAAAAGGAGCACGTGTCAAAGTACAAAGGATAATTATAAGAGGTGAAAATGAGGCATTTTTTCACCTGAAAAGAGGCACTCAGCAGTGATGAAAAAGAGGCGTTTACGAAAATGGGAAATAGGCATTTGTTGACGGAAAAGGGGCACCAATCAGATTTTGATAGGGGCATTTATAAGAGGTGAAAAGGGGATAGGTCCCTTATTAGAAAGGAAAAGGGGCACGTATCATTATTAAAAGGGGAATTATCAGAGGTGAAAAGGGGCGCTGACCAGATATGAAAAGGGGCACTTATGAAAATGTAAAAGGGGCACTTATAATAAAGGAAAATGTGCATTTGTTGAATGAAAAGGGGGCACCGTTCAGATTTGTACAAGGGGCAGTTATGAGAAGGGGAGGGAGCTCTTTCTTTTTAATGGGGGCACTTATCATAAGGAAAAGGGGCACTTATTAGAAAGGGAAAGGGTTAGTTATGAGAAAGGGAAGGAGCTCTCTCTTTTTAATGGTGGCACTTATCATAAGGAAAAGGGGCACTTATTAGAAAATAAAAGGGGCACATGTTAAAATGAAAGGTGTGCTCATCCTAGTTTAAAAAGGGGTAGTTATTAAAAGGAGAAGGGGCACTTCTCTCAAAGGAAAAAAGGGGCAGTTGTCAAAGTAAAAGGAGCACCTCTCAGTTTTGAATAGGGCAATTATCAGAGGTGAAGGGGGCACTTATCAAAAGTGAAAAGGGGCACTTCTCGTACCTGAAAAGAGGCACTTACTAGATATTAAAAAGGGCACTTATTCAAGATTGATGAGAATGGAAAATGGACACTTATTGCATAGGAAAATGGGAACATGTCGAAGGAAAAGGGGCACGTGTCAAAAATAAAAAGGGCACTCGTCAGAGGTGAAAAGGGGGAAGGGGCACTTTTACTAAGTAATAGGGTCACTTTTACTAAGTCATAGGGGCACTTGTCAAAAGTAAAAGGAGCACTTCTTGCAAAATAAAAGGGGCACTTTTGGGGTATCTGAAAAAGTGTGGGGGGGCACTGTGCCCCCTGCCCCCCGCCCCCCGGGAGGGCCGCCTCTGGGTAAAACACACACAATTATTTTCATTAAAAAAGAAAAACAAGATGCATGGCCAAGATGCATGACTGATTGCCATTACAACAAAAAACAACAACAACAACATGGCCGGCAATTAAAGACTTTCAAAAAATCAACTTAATTAGGAAATTATCAATTTACGGCTAGGGCATAGGCTTATAATAATGCTTATAAAAATCATGTGCGACCTTACATTATAATATTATCAGCTTTAGGTACTCAATTTCATCGACGCACATGGGCGATTGCCGTTTACATTACAATCAGGTTTAACGTCCAAAGTTTGGATCGTGTTGGGACCCCCCCCCCCCCCCCCTCTTTCCTTTTCCTTTCCATTTTCTGTTTGTTTGATAATTTGGGGAGGGAGGGGGTGGGTTACAAGTAGTAGCCCCTATTATACCCCATTCGAAGACGCCATTTCAGCGCTAGTACAGCTCCCCCTCCCCCTCCCCCCCCCCCCCCCCCCCCCCCTTCTTACCCGGCGCCCCTAGGCATTTAGCTACTACGTACATAATTATATCACGCGCGTCATAACACGTGACCTTCTCTCGCGCTTTACACTCTGACTGAACCTTTTTTGCACACGCCACGTGAGTACATCTGTCTCTCTTTTATGATAATTTACCGCATTTTAAGTCGAAATATGGAAAAATTGTTCTGGAAATGTGAAGTTTGTAGTGTGATTGTTAAAGAGATGTGATAACAATGCTTAAATGTGTATTTTCTGTGTATATTTTTGCCGAGCTTACGCGATCAATGTATCGCGTGATACTCTTCATTGTAGTCCCACACATAGGTTTCAAAATTGGGCCTGGGTAGACAGAAAAATGCGGCCGCGTGCGCGTGTGTGTTCTTGGATCTTGGATCTTGGATTGGATTCCTCCGGAACATTCCACTAGGGAATTTTAAAGGGAGGTGTTGTAATATTATTAGGGGCTTTTCGTTTGTCACGTCCACATAATGTAGACGACGTCAAAGACGTCATTTCTGCAATTTGAGCATGCGTCTGGTCGTCTCACGTCGTCGGGCCAAATTTAAGAACGTGTTCATTCACGATTTGAGGTTCGTCAGAAAACTCGAACTCCGTCAAAATGACGTCATCTTGCTAATGCTATATCGCCGCGTAAACCAGAGAGGAAAGACAGAAAAGAGAAAGTGATAGAGTAAAGTAAAGGAGCCGGTTTTCGGCCACTTAAGACAAATCCAATTTTTGGACTCTTACTTCCTATTTATTATCATTTCTTGTTCAAATCCTGAAGCAAATATTATTATTATTTAAACAAAAAAAGAATCCCAGAAAAAAATCATGAATTGCCATGACAATATTCATTTCAATTTTCACTGTTTTGGAGCCAGTTATCGACCTAGCGATTCAGTTTACGACCGCATGTACAAAGTCAATAGGAAGCGCTCGCGCGCGCCGTGCGTTTCCGCGCTGATGTATAGCACAAGCGGGCGGAGCGGGTATCCCAAGCCGGATCTCCCGGGTGCTCGCCTGGTCGAAGACAGGCACAGCGGTGATCGGAAGTGGGAATCTGAATTAGACAGACATATCGTGTGTTCGTGGCTGGGTTTGGCTGCATTGATTTAATACATGCGATGAGATACTTTTGAGCTTGCGACTAACACAAAATCGGGCTCTAAATCTGAAAAATACTTGAAATAAAGCTCATTTTATGGTACCCATATTTCTTACATACTCGCGTAAGAAACTCGATTTTTTTTTAAGATTTGGGTAGCGGGACCGCCGATTACATCGCTAAAATGTGATATTTTAGGTGTGGTTCTTCAGTGACTCTGGCATGGTAGAGTATGTGTGGGATATGTGATATATGCTATTATGCGATGTATTTTAAAGGGATTTTACCATGCATCCAATGGATCGGCCGAAAACTGGAGCTGGTCGTTTACCGGCTCCTTTACTCTAGAATGATAAAAAATAAAGAATAACATTAGCGTAGCTTTTCTAGGTGATCATGGTGATGGAAGGAAGAATAGGAAAAAAGAATAACGTAAGGAAAGACAGAAAGAGAAGGTGAGAGAAGGTGAAAGAAGGAAGAAACAAAGAATAACATAAGAGAAGGTGATGATAGAAGGAAGAAACAAAGAATAACAGGGAAAGATGGAAAGAGAAAGTGACAGAATGATTAAAACAAAGAAGAACATAAAATAAAGAAGGTAAAAGAACAGAACATGACGAAAGACTAAAAAAATGATAGAATGGTAAACGTAGAATAACATAAGAGGAGAAATTGAATAAACACGCGCAGGGGACATTACGTCATCGTGTAGAGAACGGGGGTCAACTAAAAACGAAAAGGGTTATAAACTGGTGAAAAGGATGGGTTGACTGCAGCCAAGTCGCATCGTAATAGCATTAGTAGCATCTGTACATCGCTTGTATTAAAACATGTATGAGTGAGACACCCTCTATTGATTTTTAATTTTTAACATCACTGTGCAGTGGTACATAACTCAAAATCAGTACTTAAGGCCATGTAAAAAAATATACATGTTTAGCGTCCCCACCCGCTTCCTTTTTGGGGGCCGCCTCCTATTTTTTTTTTTTTAAAGAAAAAAAAACATGAAAAACCCTGCTAAAATGGATCAATTTCTGAATTAAAAATAAATAAATAAAATGTCGGCGGCCATCTTGAAAAATAGCCCGACTGTGAGGGAAAATGTAATGAGCGGCCATTTTGAAAGAAAAAAAGGGCCTCCTCCTTCGCGTATGCTTTATGGTATTACGCACATGCACGATACCATAAACTATACGAGAAGCTTGCATAATTTTAGACTGATAGCTTCAGTTTGAGTTGCAAAGCTGTAGCGCGGACACGGTACTGAGCCACGACGTCGACATCGAAGCCCTAAACGGAGGCTTCCCGATGTTGGATGTGATCCAAATTCAGGTGGAAAATGCAATATATGATTATGATTAAAATTAGTAAAAGATTGGGCTTAAATTCCTTTGCTAAGAATGGATATGAAACTGCTAAAAAAATGGATACGGAACTGCAGTAGCGCCCATTTTTAGCGTCCCCGCCCGCTTCCCTTTGGGGGGCCGCCTCCTTTTTTTTTTCTTTAATGAATTAAAACATGATAAACATAGGCCTACTGCTAAAATGATCTATTTCTGATTGTAAAAAAAAAAAGGCGACAATCTTGAAAAATAGCCCAACTGTCAGTAAAAAATGCACCGAGCGGTCATATGAGCTGCCATTTTGAAAGAAAAAAAAGGCCTCCTTCCTATTTTTCAAAAAGGCAGGATGCCAAACATTTTTTTTTTTTTTTTGGCCTAAAGTCAAGTGACATTTTTTTTATGATACCTAAAATTGGGGTGTCTGATGGCGCACCCAATGTTGTGTCCTAAAATCCTTCCCATAGAGATTGCACGCATCCCTTTGCAGTCTATATGCATTGCACGACCATGCAAAATTGGTCAAAGTTTTTTTTTTTTTTAATTGAGATTCAAACCTTTATTTGTTGTGATCCTGAAGGTGATACTCAATAAATGAGGTGTCATACTTAGCATTACTTTAAACAAACAGAATTAGGGTTAACTTGAAGCAAGGACTACAATTACATCAAGTGACTTATCATACATGTATGTATATGAAGCATTACCTTTGTTTGTTTTCTTTTTTTCTTCCAATCGCAGTGAGGAAAACAATTTGACCTAAATCACCATGGGATCACGAGGAAGAAGTAAGTACCACAACCATGCCTGATTGGGGGGGGGGGGGGTGATGCAGTTTTTGCATAGCTTGCGCAAGCGCTGTGCACCAACATATCTATCATCTGCTTGGATACGGAAGGGCACGAACTCGTACACTTTAAAGGGGTTGAGTAACTTTGTCTCAGATTCTGAAACAAATCCTGGGTTTAGCTCATGCTGCAATGATAATTATAAACCTTTAGGTCAGTCGGGAACCCCATGACTTTTACAAGCCGATCGCCAGTCTGATTATCAAGATATTTATGATTGGAAATTGGAGTTTTCAAATTCGTTTTCCTAAGGGTTTTCATAACACTACTTACTACAGTCTATTGGGGAAAATGAGTATGGTAAAACCAGTCACTCAAAGATTTTTACTTTGTTGAGGCTAACCCTGTAAGTTGGGGCTTTGGTCGAATCAAAAGATCGGAGTGACACACTCGCACCTGTGATCGTAATCAGAAAAAATAATCTGACTTTGAAATTAACAATATTGGTCTAAGAAAAAAGGCAAAACATGCGGGCCGCCATCTTGGATTATTCCAAGATGATCGGCCATCTTGGATTAATCCAAGATGGCGGCCCGCATGTTTTGCCTCTTTTCTTAGACCAATATTATTAATTTTAAAGTCATGAAAAGGCACTAAATATCAACAAACATGGTCTACAACAACTCCAAATGACAAAATAATCCCAGCTTTCCATTTTAAAAGGCATTTGATAGCCCAAAACTGAAAATTTTCGGCATTAAAAAAAAAAAAAAAAAAAAAAAAAAGATTTTGTTTTATTGATCGGTGATCAGAAATTATTATCCGATCCCACCTGATCGGCTCAAGATCGACCCCCGATCCAATGATCGGTTACAGGCCTAGTTGAGGCACTTCATGATATTTTTGTAGGGCTCCAATATTACACCATATCAGATTTAACATTTTTACACATGTAACTAACACCTTCTGGCTCCAGACAATATGGACTGCCTCTCTTAGAAAATCTTAACATTTAGAAATTAGGATTATGGTAACAAATCTGTACACATCAGCACATGTTGAATAGAATCTTCTGACTTCAATTTGAGTTTATGTACTCTCAAGAGCTCAATATATACATACACGATACATGTAATTATATACCAATTTTGAACCCCACCATTGCACAAAGAAAAGACATTTGCAGGGCTCCAATTTTTTTTTTTTATAGGATGGAGGTCTGGATTGAACTTGTTACCCTCTGTGTGCACTACGCATGGGCCCTATGTAAACATGTCTAAAAACTTTGAGGGTCAGGACTAATAGATTTTGGGCACCCATGTGTCCCAGGGGCATGTTAGTGTTGGACCCTTGCTGAAGGAAATGATTTTAACATGGTAACATGAGACAGTACAGACAGTACATAAATATCAACAGTGACATTTTTTTTGCTTCATAATTTGAACTTAATATACAGTAGTATTGGCATGCCATCTAGGATGTGAAAATTACTGGCCTAGAAGTTCAGTGGGTGTTTCACAAAGTTTTTAAGTTGAAGTTATCTCTAAGTTGGACTTAATAATAATGGAAAGCTGTTAGAATCTATGAAAATATTTAGTAAAAGTTATTTTAAAAGGCATAAAATGTTGATTCAAATCATCCATATTTTCTATTATCAATGATGAGGAATTTATAAAAAGTCTAAAATACTTGAATTTTCGCTTTTGAAGATATTCTTTTTTAAAGCTACAAATGGCTCCCCATAATATTCAAGTCCAACTTAGAGTTAAGTTCGACTTGGGATCTTTGTGAAACACCCCCCTGAACTCTAAAAAATGTGAATGTACTATATTAATTATAACATCATTAAATGTGGGAATTTGTTCTTGATGGGTTCACCAGAACACAAACATTCCAAGTCTCTGTTTACTGTCATGTGAAAGACAGTTTTATGACCGTTTTTTTTTTACACATTGTTTTAATAATCGTTGTTGGAATTTGGGAATAAATGATTTGAATTGAATTGAATTGAATTAACAGGAAGGAGCGATAGCGAAGATGACAGGACCTTGTTTGCCAAGGGTCTTTGTTACAATACCACCGAGGAGACACTGAGGGAGACCTTTGGGGCTTTGAGTGCCAGGATACCACTCAACAACCAGGGCAGATCTAAAGGGTAAGAAAGAAAACACTGCAGGAAAAAATGTTATCAGTCATGAAACCTTAAAAAAAGTGATGTTGTATTGCCCTTTGCGACCGACCCAAAATTCTTGAAATCTACGGTCGGCTTAATTTTTTTTTATTACCAATTTTTAGAAGAAAAATGTATTGAAGCATTTAAAACTGAGAAATATCAGCCTAAAGAGGGATTTTTTTGTTTAAAGTTAAAAAAAAAAAAAAAAAAAATTCCAACCAACCAACCATATTTTTTTGCACCTAAAGGGCAATGCAACATCTTTTTTTTTTAGGCCTAATGATAATATACAGAAACATTTTACTTGCACACATATACATCTCCAGGGTTGCTCAAGGTGCATACAAAGTACTATTATCATCCCGGAGTTAGCCCAGTTGCCCTCAGGTGCTCAAAGCATTTAAAGAGAAGGTTAAGTTCTGAAGTTCTAAATTATGAGTAAAAGATAATGAATTTTGTGCCAACTGGAGGAGTTGATTTTAGCCCTCTGGGAAATTGTAATCCTTTCTAATGCCTTGCTTTCTTGTGAACAGGTTTGCTTACATCGAGTTTGAAGATGAGGACAAGGCTGAGGATGCCCTGAACAACCACGCCGGCATCGAGATCGACGGCTGGACGCCCGCTCTTGACTACGTCGGACGCAAGAGGAAGAACTTTGAGGAGGCTGCAGAAGGTGGAAGCGGTGGTGGCGGCGGCAGGAGGCGAGAGGGTGGAAGGCGTGAAGGAGGAGGACGGGATCGTGATGGCGGTGGACGTGATCGTGATGGTGGTGGCCGCGATGGAGGTGGACGTGATGGAGGTGGAAGGGGAGGTGGAGGTCGTCGCTATGGAGGTAACTCCTATGGGGGCCAATCTGGCGGGCGAGATTATGACTCCAGGCCCCGGGGCGGTGGTCGAGGATCAGGTGATTACTCATGTGACCTGTGGTGTGGGTGATCTGCTAATGCTCTATCGTCATTTGTCCCAGGCTTTTTGCATAAGGGATAGAGTTAGGGTGTCAATAGTTCCTTAGGTTAGGGGGAGGGTTGTATATAATTTTGCGCCCCTTGGAGGCTTGGACCCCCGGCCAGGTTTTAGCCTATGTGAATATAAAATCCCTAGGGCCAGTTTCTTGAAACTGTCATAAGTCTAAGTTTGTGGACATCCCATAGAAACGTGTGTTGATTCTATAACGCACGTTTCAATGAGACGTCTAAGAAGTTAGACTTATGATGGTTTTGAGAAACGGCCCCCTGGTGTTGCTTGATGAGAGCTAATGCTGGATACTTGTCATGTGTGGTTGTCTGCAATGTTCAAATTATTAAACTGTCAAGTGAAAACTAGAGTTTATAAATTGTATATTATTAGGTGTCCTTAGATGTGCCCTTGACCCTTTGTTGCTTGTAAGCAGATAGTTGTCAGGTCTGAGGATTTCCAATGTTAAATTATCCAGTTCACAGTTTCAAGTGAAAATATGAGTTTGGGAATTATGCGTTGACCCTTTGTTCATTACTTGACAAAACAAAAATTAAAACATACTGGGTGGTATTCCCATAGCGCTTACGAAGTTAAGCCTTAGTCCACACTTTTTTTGAGTGCCTGTTGCCAACTTTTGTTACCCTGTTCAGATTATTATAATCCTGCAATGAAAAGTGCTCCAAAAATTAATATGAGTATGAACTGAATTTCAACAAAGTCTTTGGTAGATTTTCTTTGTCATGAATATTAAAGGAGGAAGATGAAACCTAGCATTCCATAGAAGTGTGAACTAAAATTTTAGTTTAGTCTGGACTTAGTCCCGGCCTAACTTATAAGAATACCACCCATTGGGGATGGGGTCACATACCAATGGGTTCAACATTGACAGCCCCCGCCCCCCCCCCCCCCCCCCCCCCCCGGGACACATGGGCGCCCAAAATCTAAGTCCAGAACCCCCAAATATGGAAGGTGATGGGTGTGTATAATATATCTTTTGTTATTTCAGCTCCACAAGATAATTCTGACAACAAGACGGTGTACGTGAAGAACATTGGTCCTGACGCCGATGAGAGTTCTCTCCTGGCTCTTCTGGGATGTTACTCCGTCAGGATTCCAACATTCAGGGACACTGGCGATATCAAGGGGTAATTATCATTAATCCATAACGTGACCCCCTGTCGCCTAACCCCAGTGCTGACATTCTAGGAAAAAATCAATCAGAAATGTCGATTGGTGGAAGTTTAAGCAAAATCAGATTATACAACAAGGAAACACACTCTTCTTCTATCCTTTTAAAGATGCAGATTACTAAAAACATTTAAAAAAAAATTGTAATATTTACCTTGATAACATGATTTCTTTTCAGGAGCTATTTTCCCCCCTATGTTCTCAAAAAGCTAATGCTACTGTTTAGCAAGCCTCATTAGATAGCCCTCACTGCGCCAATTATTTTTATTCAACCTGTCACTATATGATCAATAATTTTGTTCAAATTTGTATTTCTTGTCGCTTTCAGCTTCGAGTAAGCTGGCTTAATTAGTGATAGCAAAAATGTATATAGTAGAGGATGGTAATATAGTATTAACTTAATATAGGCAGAGGCATATTGATGATGGTGCTGGCTTCTTGTATAGCGACAGTACCCACATGTTCAAGACACTCATGGTCAGGGAAAAAAATACACTGGGGGCTCGGGGCGAATTAGCCCCCAAAATGCCAAAAAGTGCCCCCGAAAGTCAAATTTGCATAGAGTTCAATACAAAACAAATTAAGAGTGTTATTTTCATGCCAGCAAGCTTGAAATATAGCCCTCAAAATTTTTAAAGTATTTTTTCCCTGCTCATGGTGTTTAGTTGCTCTAAAATGTCTCACAAAATTCAAGGTTTATTATAATAATAATAATGGTGGCTTCTTATATAACGCACATGTCCGTCACGTTGTGACGCTCCTGGCGCTGCCCCGATTATTACCCTGGCTTTAGCAAGGCAGCCACTGCGGCGCTCTAGCATTTCAAGGAATTAATTCCTGCCAGGTACCCATTTACATCACCTGGGTTGAGTGTGGCAAATGTAGATCAATATCTTGCCAAAGCACAAAGGTACCGCGGCGGGACTCGAACCGCTGACCTTAAGATCGACAGTCCGTCGACGTATCCACTCGACCACGACACCTCTAAAAGTTTAGGTTTATTTCTCCATTGATGCTATTAATCTTGCGATGATATCGCATTTGGCAGCACTTTTGTCTTCATCATCGTTTACCTCGTTATTATAATGAGCAGCTATGTCCAAGCCTCACTTCTTTTTGTCATGTGTGTACTCTTTGTATTATGACTGTGTTCTATCTTTGTTGTGTAAAGTATTGTCTTGTCCCTTTCTCGTCTCTGTTGGCATCCCTCTTTTTCTTTCCCCTATTTTGTAGTTACAGATTAGTTAATTTAATTATTCATTATTCCTAAGTTTCATTTGAGGTGTTCACGCTTTTACAAGCATTGCTTTTTAGTGGACCCCTCTGTTTCCAACATGTATTTCTTAAATTTGTTTTAAATGCTTATAATTGATTTGTAATGTTTTGTTGGAAACATGAATAAATTTGAAATTTGAAATTTAGCCTATTATTCTCTCTGTTTCTCTCTCTTTGTGCTTTCAGCTTTGCTTATGCCGACTATGAGGACCATGATTCGGCCCAGTCTGCTATCGACACCCTGAATGGAGAGGAAGGATTGTTCCTGGAGTTTGCAAGGGAGAGGGGAGGTGGACGTGCCGGTGGTGGACGTGGTGGTGGTGCCGATGGCGGAGGAGGAGGCGGAGGAGGCCCTAGGGAGCGCACAGGTATGCAACTTATCCACACACAAAAAACGTTACCTACCTCTTACCCTGCGAATGAATTGGCTCTAAATACCATTCCAGACATTTAAGTGTCGACAGATTTCTAAAAGCCGGTCTTATGTCTTATTTTCATGGAAAAACGGTTGGGAAAATTCAAAAGGGGTTGGGAGAATTTACTGTTAATCACTGTTAGAGGGTGTCGCACAGTGACACCTTTAAAGAAAACCGTAAATATCTTTGTGGTTAGAGAATTTTGTCAGGATTTTTTGCATGTTAGAGGATTAGTACAGTAGAAGGAATATAATAAGTAACATTTCATACAAAAATTATGCAATTCTTTTCATAAACCTTCAACAATGTTACCGAGTCACTTTAAAGGAGAATAAAAATATGAATATTTTGGTGGGGATATGATGAACCCCAACCAATCCTTTCTGTATTGACCACCTGTCTACAACAAGCACATTTTTTATTTCCCCTTTAAAATGGTTTCTCATAGAAACATTTACTAAAGGAAACTGTCTATAAAGACGACTTTGTGTTTCCCTTGGGCGGTCGCTGTAGACAGGTTCGACTGTATATCCTTTTTGTTAGACTGGAATCTAATCTTATTATTTGTTTTGGCCACCATCAGATAACCTGTCGGAGAAGACACTCTACATCAAGGGCATCTCCATCGAGACCGACGAGGACTCCCTGGCTGACCTACTCGGCTGCTCCGAGGTTAGGATTCCACGAGACAGGGACACAGATGAGAACAAGGGGTGAGTCAGAGTGTAATGGTGCTATCTATATTTTTGCATTTGATAAGTCCCTGCAAGGTCATGGGGGGGGGGGGGGAAGGGGGTGTCTGTGTAACACCAGAAATATCCCCTTTGAGGGATTTGTCTTCAAATGCCTCCATATTCAAAATGTAACGAGGAATAGCTGTAAAGTTTCGACAAAATTTTCCTTGCCTCAAGTATGTGGGGTCCCATATATACATTTCTGTGTGCCGTCCAAAGACTATCAGCATAATTAACATAACTTGTTGATGTTCCCAATAGCTTCCAGATGGTTTCTTTCAGTGTGACCTCATGACCAGAACTCGACTCCATCTCTTGGAATAAACTAAATATAAATGTCAATTTATGGAATCAATATATCTCTCTTGTCATCAGATTTGCGTATGCTGACTTCAAAGACAAGGCATCTGCTCAGAAAGCCATTGAGAATCTGGACGGTTCAGACGGCATGATGCTGGAGTTTGCAAGGGAGAGGGGAGGTGGACGTGGCCGTGAGTAACTCTTTAACTGTATATCGTGACCCGGGGGGTGATTCACAAGTTGAGCTTGTCTCTAAGTTGGACTTAACATTTATGGAAAGCTGTTGGCATCTTTGAAAATATTTTGTAAAAGTTATTTAAAAAGGTAGAAAATATTGATTCAAATCATTCATATTTTCTAACAATCAGTTGGCTTAATAAGGATCTTCCTATCTAGATGATGTACTCCCTGATATTCTTTGTACGAACGAACGAACGATCAAAGAGATTTCATGTTCTTGATATGGAATTTATGAAAGTCTAAAATACTTAAATTTTTGCTCTTGAATATATTTCATTATAAGGCTACAAAGGCTCTCCATAATTTTAAAGTCCAACTTGGAGTTAAGTTCAACCTAGGATCTTTGTGAAACACCCCCCAGGGTCTTAACCCTTACTGTACTGGGCTATTTTGAGCACCCACTGACTGGGGGGGGGGGGGCCTGGGAGGCCCCCCCCTATGATCTCGGCCGTCGATTGTCCGATGAACACGAAAATTTGCATGTTTGTATATATCTACGTAAGGAACAAGATGGTATAATTAGTTTTTTCCGAATATGCAAATTTTTGTTGTTAGCCTAATTAATTATGCAAAATGCGCTAATTTTATGCGTTTTACAGAAAACGTGTCAAACTCCACTTTTTGAATGTGATAACTCATTATTCATATGAAACTTCTTTTTTAACACAAAAAAGTTATTTTAATGTAATTAATAATGATAATTTATGCAAATTTTGATGCGATTTTGATTTTTTGTTTGTTTTTTTGATGACATGCGCATACTAATTGTTATGTAACGCCTTACAGGTATATCCGATTTCGACGAAAATGGTATCAAAATGTGCGTAAGACTTGAGGGAAAAAAGTCATGAAACGACAATTCAAAATTCCAAGCGGTTGCGGCGCAATCTCCGAAAATGTCGAGGGGGGGGCCTCCCAGGCCCCCCCCCAGTACAGTAAGGGTTAAAGCACAAAGATTGATGTACAATCAAATAAATGGTAAAAATCTATCTCCAATCTTGCAGTCTAAAATTAATTGAAAGTTTCTATTTAGTATTAGTAAGTTACGATTGATTGAAGCAGATGAAATTAGTTTTGGGAAAATACAGTTGTTTTTAAGTCTTTATGTTAAGCTTCATAGACTTTGTTAGGAATAACAACTGTTAGATTTAAAAAAAGAGCTGTAAAACCGAGATGGAGTGGGTAAAATAGTTTGTCCAAGGATGTAAGTAGAGAGAAAGGATCAAAATATGAGAGTCAATGCCTTCACTAATATAGAAAATCGATGATTGTTTTACCCGACTGCTAAGAAAGCTTGTGTATGCTTGTAAGTAAGCAACTAGGGGACCTACGGCTTTCAGTCTCCTCCGAGGGGACTTGGTAAATAAGGAGTAATGTCTTGCCAAAGGGAACTAGCGTATAGACTTAGCTACAAGGCCACTGCTCTGTCTCTTAGCCATCAGGCCTCCTCCTTAAGTGCTCACACATTTGTATTTGTATGTACATATATATTTGTGTGCCTGGGACCTGTTTCACAAAGCCTTTGTTCAATGACAAAAGCTGAAAATCAGTGACAAATCTGCTGAAAACCAATAAGAAACAAGGATTTCACTAGCTTATAACAAAAATTGTAATTTGTCACTGATGACAATTTTTGTGAAATGGTGGCCCTGCTCAAGTAGCAACATGGTAAGTACTTTGAAATCATTGCTTAGTTGTTATAAGTAATTTGTAACATGTCTTTATGATTTCAGGTCGTGGAGGATACCGTGGACGTGGAGGGTACCGCGGTGGTCGTGGAGGCGGTGGTGGAGGTGGTGGTGGTGGACGTGATGGTGGAGGTGGATACAATGGCTACTGAGGCGTGGCCAGTGGTTACGGTGGACATAACAACGCAGATTAACAGAGGAGCAATTCATTTCACTGAAAACCAACACACAGACAGACGGACGGACATATATACATACACAACGCAGAAATTGAAGCATTAAAGTACGTGGCAACGAGTAAGCTAGGAGCCACATGTATAGTAAAGAACTGTGTGCCTGGTGAGTGAGCAAAAGAAGCAAAAATAGAGCGCCGAGCTCAGAATTTTCTCCATCGAAATCGTTTGAAATTTTTCGTGCATTTGGGCATTTTAGAGCCAGGCCCAGATTTAAAAATTTATCGGAATTCCCGCAATGGGTTCCTGTTGGGGGCGTCGAATTTAGTGCCTATCGTCGTCGTGAGGGCAGAGAAAAGCAGCGATCATTAAAAGTAAAAGTAGAGGCTATCGTTTATATGTGGCTAATGAACCAAGCACATTGCTTTGGTTCACAAAGAGTGCAGGAGACACTCAAAGAAAAAAAGGAGGAAAACTAAACCAAGAAGTAAGAAGTAAAGCATCTTAAGTATTGAAATTAAACAGCACCTTCATAAACGGGGATGACCAGAGTTGATCTATTCACTCGGATTGTATGCAGTGTTCAAATTTGGAGATCTGTCACTTACTCTGTTTACCATAACAGGATTTCTTGCATTTAAACTGCTTTCCATGATATAGTTTTGAGATTATGTCATTAGGTATTACACATTGAATTTTATTTGTATACACACTTTAAAAAAAAACATGTATAATCATTTTGAAATGCAATGCAAATTAAATTGCTCTATTAAATTTCTTGGAATCAACCTTAATAAATTGTATGGGAACCCTTTTCTACTCTGATTAACTATTTGTTCATAATTGTCAAAAATCATGATGTTGTACGTACATGTTCTGCTCAACAAATCAGATTTCATACTCGTGTAATATTCAACGATTCTTAGATATATGAAGAATATGGGGGGGCGGGGGGAACAATAAATCAGGAAAAAGTAAGAAGAGAAGTGTTACAATATTACATGTTTAAATACAAAAAAACGTAAGTACATTTCGTATTAAAAAGGGACGTTTTTCTTTTGATGCTGGCGCTTTAGAGGTTAATACAAATTGTATTCTTTTTCAAAGAAAATAAATTGGTTGTTTCAGTTTTGGTTGATTCTAGCCATCTTTCTGGGCAACTTTTTGTCCAGTGTTTTGGATATTGAGTTTTTGATTTATATTTTGATATTTATCCCTAATTGTCTCTGAAATCTAAGGTATGAATTTGTAATGCTGCATTGGTTTGGTTGGGGATATTGATGGTTTAATTCTACATAGTACTTGTCAGTATCTCAAGTGTAGAGATGCTTTTGATTACTACCTGATAAATTTTTGGGACGTTATACATTGTTTTCAAATGAGAGGCCATAGAAGTTTGAATGAGGAACTCAATCAAGAGTTGAACGTTCATTTACATTTCCGAGGGAGATGATATTAATCTCCAATTTAAAATTGCTTACAATATTTTCTATCATGAAACAAAAAATGCAGGGAATCACACAAGTAAAAACAAACTTATCGAAGAGTTGCAAAAAAAAAAACACCCGCTCCTCCTTACGGGTGAATATGAGGAAGACAAACGGAAGGGTAACAGTTTTTGAAAGTTGAACATACAGATGGATGTGTTATAATGTTGGAGATTTGATTTTGCACCAGTCCAGTCCGCCCATGTCAAACTATGAAATGTAAATATGTGATGATGATGAGTCTGTAAGATGTAGTTTACACTAAGTGTTTTCTTTCGCCTAAGAGTACTTTTGTAGATGATGGTTTTCTGTTTATGTTGTAGCAAATACCGTAGGGAGCATTCTAAACGTCGGGCTTTAAATTAATAGGTACATGTAGAAACAGAATGAGTTCAGTCTGTATGTATAGACTTGCAGTCATGCTGCCTCTGGCGTTAAAGTTTCAAATTATTCCATTTTACTTCTAGATATTTAGAATACACACACCATGTTGAATAAGTTGACAGAATTATTACTTATTTACAATGGACATTCATATAATTTGTTAGTCTGTCATTGTTTTATCATAACATTAATAGCATACCACTCTTTACACGAACCTATTACCTATGTATGAAAAGGTAAGACCTAAGGTTTGTACGTACAGACAAAATTAGATGTGCTGAGTAGAAATGTAAACGGACAACATTCACCAATGTATTAGTGTTGACCGTCCACTTGCATCTTATCGATATATATGTGTAACAATTGAATTGCGTTGATTTTTAATATTTCTAATTAATTTATTCCTGTTTTTCATTTTTAATCGTGTGCAAGAAGTTTTAGTTGTAGATTCATAATCTTTAAAGGCAGTCTGGTACTTTTACCGTGTCAGTTTTCGAGTTGAGTAACGTACTTGCTACATTTGTGTAAAATCATGAACTTTGAAATTTTTGTCATTGAATTCTTTATTACAGTATTTCGAGGCAATTGTATTAAATTGAAGTAATGTTTATTTGGATGTGTATCTCATTTATTTTCATTGTTTGTGTTCTTATTGGAATGAAATTTTCAACTGAACTTGGACAGAAAGCAATTAAATGTAAAGGAGGGGAGGGAGAGCAAGAGAGAGAAATAGGGGAGGGGAGAGAGAGGGGGGGGGGGGGGGGGGGAGGAGAATAAAATGCTGGAAAACCTATTCTGCAGAGAATTTTATAGGTTCCCAAGATTGGGCTTATGATGGTACATGTGCACACCTTTCTGGATATGTAACTATCTATTCGTTCGTTGACAGCCACAAAACAACAAGAAATTAAACATCGTGGAACTTTGTACCAAACAAATATATATATATCACAGAGTTACCAATGTACATATGACTACAATTAACAAAAGGGATTTTATTATCCTTTATACATTAGTAGCCTTATAAATGTGCACATCATACTGCGAGAAGGCCCTATGACGTATCCCCCCCCCCCCCCCCCCCCCCCACCCCCCATCCCGCCCCCTATCAGAGCAATCTATAAACAGAGTTTGGCCAACCCGGTTCGAGTTAGACACAATATGGCGACTACTGCTTTGTTTGGCAAGCACAAAACAAAAGAATATACGCTATGCTGTTACCCAGTAAAACCAAGTCGGTCAAACCAGGGCTTGTAAACTCACATATCCCTGGTCAAACTCTGTATATGGATGGCTCTACCCCGTATCATTCCAGTGTTCCCTCGATGGTTTGGACTCAAGCTGTGTCACCGGGTGTGTTTAAACAGTTAACAACAAACATTATTTATGGTTCTAGGACACCTACCCCCTGCACATCCACCCCCGGATAACCACCCCCTAGAACAACTACCGGCTCGGACAACTACCCCCCAGACAACTACCCCTTATGACAAAAATCCTCTAGTACACTTACCCCCCGGGCAACTATCCTAAGGAGTAGTTATTTATACCCCTTCTCACTAAGAAATAAGGGTGCAATTCTGCTACAATATCAGCACCCTCTGCCAAATACGCGTATATGTGGATGCAAATCTGCAGCCAAGTTGCACCTTATTCCTTGGTGTGTTGGAGATTTGATAGTTTTGTATTTATTTTTCATAAATCAAGAATGAATAAGGGCCCTTGTTGGACACTTTTTGACGTTAGCTTAAAGCCCCACTGTACTACTTGCTCCCTCTATATAGAAAACAATGCCTTAGCGGTGCCCGTATTGGTCCCCCATGATCCTCTTTTTCTTATTATTGAGAGCTGAGCTAGTTGATGAGATAGCCACGGTAGCCACCTGTCAGTGACCAAGCTGGGTGGTCTGATCCCCCTAGCCAATCTAGTACAGACGGGATTTAATATGTCACATTCTTAAGAAATATAAATTGGGATAAATTAACATTTTACATTCTTTGAAGAAAACAAAATGTATTGCTGGTAAGGGTATTACTAATTTATTTGTCAACTGAAGCTCTTTCTTCTACATTCCAGATGAACCTCGCTTCAAAACTTAATTAGCCGTCGAAATGTTTATCTAAAGGTCGTGGAGAGCAACAGAAAGCAAAACCTTCTCATGCACTAAAGATCTTATGAATTAATGGCCGTTGCTCTGCGGATAGTGGCCCTATATATGGGTCAATATTTAGGTTAACACATCGTGTATATGCATGTAATTTGTCATTGTTTATAATAATAATAATAGCTAGTTCTTATATAGCGCTTTCATGACCGAAGGCCCTCTCAAAGCACTGTATGGTGTGATTAACGACTGAAACTTTTATCCGAGTACAGAGTTCTGATTACACTTTAGTTAAGTGCTAACACAATATATAATAGCCTTTGCGTAGGCCCTGTCGTTCTCATTTTAAGCTTTTCATATCAATATCCAATAATTGTGTGAATGTTTATATGACAAGTCATGGTATAGTGCATGTATCGATCTTTGGTGAAAATGATTGATATGTTGATAATTAATAAAGAAACCCCGCGGATGGGTAAATAGAACGAAAAATGTCCATGATGTCCATTACAGATAGGCTTGATGTACATTAAAGATAAGCTTGAGTTCTGGTAGTGATAGAAAATAAATTCTCACAGAATACAACAAAACTTGCACTGAATGTTCAAGTTACAAATAAATGACATGCGCCGAACGATTTTGGTAGAAAATGTATAGGTGCTAAGTAATGGTGTAGAGGTGTCGTGGTCGAGTGGATACGTCACCGGACTGTCGATCACAAGGTCCGTGTTTCGAGTCCCACCGCGGCACTACTTTGGCAAGAAATTGATCTACATTTGCCACACTCCACCCAGGTGAAGTAAACGGGTACTTGGTAGGAATTTATTCTCCCTCTTCCTTCCTTTCGATTATCTCGTTCTCTTAATATTAAACGTATGAGTATAATTTATGTATTGAATACAGAATTCATGCAATTGTAACATATCATAATATACATGAAACTAATGTTACATAATCACTAACTAAAACATTGATAACAATCTTGTTACTTCGTTTATATCGAATTTGTACCTTTGATTCTTTTATCAAATATACAGCATGACTGTATCCTGTGCTTTTCACTTCCAAATTCCACTTCCAATAGCTGTTATTTTATGATATGAGGAAATAAAGTCCCTCGAAAGAGGATGAATAGAAAAGAAAACAAAGTTATGTACTGAATGTCTAAACGAAATTCAGGATCTAAAGTTTCCAAGAAATTTATCACGATAGAATGATCCTTTAGTTATTTTGCGCTAAAATATAACTAAACACAAACAAACAAACAAAACAATAAACAGGACGGGTTTTCCGCTTTCAATTCTCCCCATTGTCCATGTCATGATACTGGTATGCATATCATAAAACTGGACATTTCTGAGCTTTTGATTAAACTTTCTTGTATGGTCGCTCTGACCAAAGTGAAACTTCGATAGACCTATTCAGTTCAAATCACCTACATGACGTACTAATGGACGTAATAATGGTTACCTAAAACTTAGTTTATTCTAACTCTTTGGGAAGCGCACTCTTTTCTACTTTTTTGATAGACAACCGGAAATTAAAACAGGAAAGAACAAAATGTATTTATTTATTTGAACAAGATCAGAGAGGACTGGTTACAGTCTGGCTTACACTCACTAAAACATCAAATTAAATAAATCATACATTATATCGTCAGAATTGTTAAAATACTCATGAAGGCATGATAAAAATATTTAGCGACCACAATCTCGAGTATCATATTTTTATTACGATCAGACCAAATCGTCGAAGATGAAACAAAAGTAATGATTATCAATGAAACATAACCCCCAAACCAACTAACTTGACCTCATCCTGAAAAATACATACGACGCTTTTATATTGGAGGGTGGGGGGGGGGGAGGGGGGAGATTAAAAAAACACGAAGAAATATAAAAAGATACCTGTACATTGCTATTTCACTCCAAATAAAATGTTGAATGCACATGTCATTCAGAAAGATACGGAAACACAAATAGTATAAAAAAAAACGGAAAAAAACTCGAAATGAACTATATCATTTATTATCTTATTGAGATACATGTATATACTGCCATCACCATTTGGACTTTAAAAAACAAACTATATAAAAATCATTATGAATAGTGACGTATCAATACGATGTCGACAATCAAAAGAAAACCTGTTTACCAGCCCCAATATCTTTTTTGTTTTTAAGAAGATAAAATTGCTGAAATTATCAGTATAATTATTTAAAATGTCCTCTTTATTTTAACCACTGCTGAACAATATGTGACCATGGGCATTGCTTAATGGCCGAGTATTTCTAGCCTTTTTAAAAACACATCCTGAAATCGCATTTGTCAAATAGTTTTGGATGTAAGGTGTCCAAGCCGCGTATAAATGCCATCACCCATTAGTGTTTTCAATTAGAATAGGGACCATTCAGATCAACCTTGGGTTGTCACCAGAGGCGGCGGACCCGGGGGGGGGGGGCACAGTGCCCCCCCCCACTTTTTTGCCCCCTTTTCCATGGGAAAAGTGCCCCTTTAACTTTGTAAGAAGCGCCCCTTTTTACATAAAAAGTGCCCCTATTACTTTGATATGTGCCCCTTTTATTTTGACACGTACCTCTTTTCCCAGACAAGTTCCCAGTTTCCCAGTTGCAATAAGCCCAGTTTCCCAGTTGCAATAAGCGTCTATTTTCCATTCTCATAAGTGCCCTTTTTAATCTCTAGTAAGTGCCTCTTTTCGGATACGAGAAGCGCCCCTTTTCACTTTTGTTAAGCGACTCCTTCACCTCTGATAATTGCCCTATTCAAATCTTAGAGGTGCCCCTTTTACTTTGACAATTGCCCCTTTTCCTTTGTAAGAAGTGCCCCCTTCCCTTAATAACTACCTCTTTTTTAACTCGGATAAGCGCACCTTATATTTTCACATGTGCCCCCTTTCCTTTCTAATAAGTGCCCATTTTCCTTATGATAAGTGCCCCTTTTCCTTATGATCAGTGCACCATTTAACAAAGAGCCCTTCGCCTTTTCATAAATGCCCCTTTTCACCTATGAAAATAGTCCTTTTTCATTCTCCTACTAGTGCCTCTTTTTTATGTCTGGTAAATGACCCTATTCAATTCTGAGAGACAATCGTTTTATTTTGACAAGTGCCCCTTTTTCCTCCTGATAAGTGCTCTCTTCATGTCTAATAACACACCCCCTTTTATTTTGACACGTGCCCCTTTTCCTTCCTAATAAATGCTCTTTTTCCTTCATAAATTCCGCTTTTCATAAAAGCCCCCTTTCACCTTCAATAAATGCCCCTATCAAAATCTGATCGGTGCTCCTTTTCTTTCAACAAATGCACATTTCCCTTCATTATTAGTGCCCCTTTATCATTCTCATAAGTGCCTCTTTCATATATGGTGTTTGCCCCTTTTCAGGTGCGATAAGTGCCCCTTTTCACCTCTGATAATTAACCTTTTTTAACAATAATACGTGCCCCTTTTCCTTTCTTATGAGGAACCTATCCCTTTTTCATAAACGCCCCTATCAAAAACTGATGGTTGCCTCTTTTCCGTCGACAAATGCCCAATTTCCATTCTCATAAGTGCCTTTTCATCCCTGGTGAGTGCCCCATTTTCACCTCTGATAATAACCCTTTGTACTTTGACACGTGCTCCTTTTATTTTCTAATAAGTGTCTTATCCCTTCGATAAGTGTCCCCCTTTCCTCTCATCATTAAACGTGCCCCTAATTTCAAGCGACTAAGAGCAATATCTCCCAAAGCTCGCTCGCTACGCTCGCTCACATTAATTTTATAGATGTTATAATTATGTTACTTATCAAAGGTCTTTTCAGTTTGCTGTTATGAAAATGTGCTTATTTATAACCCGATGAGGATTGTTTTTTTCCTCTTTATAAGATGTAGTTTTCGCACTGTGACATCACAAATCTTATATTTTTCCTCGCTCGCAAATGATTTTTTTCGACCATCACACCCAACTGCAAGGTGTGATGCTTTAAAAATCAATATTTTATACGATGTATAAAGAGAAACAAATATTGAAATCATCCCTGATAATGTAATCAAATTTTAGGGGTATATACCAATGTCTAAAAATTGTTTATTTTCGCTTTGAGATTTCCCTTTGTAGGTGCCCTTTTTCCCCAGAAAGTGCCCTTTTTTGTTGGTGCCCCCCCCCCCACTTTGGAAGTCGCTCCGCCGCCTCTGGTTGTCACGACCTTCCATATTATGGAGCGGAGGTATCGAATTTTGATATGAATTATGAACACTACTCCAGCTCAGCTTTTCCATGGCCAACCAAATTTGCCAAATTTTGTTGATGAAGGTGTACTAATGGACTATAAGATAATAATAATAATATTAATATTGGGCCCTTATAGCGCTCATGTCTGCCAGACTTGACACGTTTGGCGCTCCACAATTACATTACCCCGGCTTTAGCATGGCTGCCATTGTGGCGCTCCAGCCTTTCAAGGGATTATTTCCTGCCAGGTATCCATTTACATCGAGTGTGGCAAATGTAAATTAATGTCTTGCCAAACGACATTAGTGCTGCGGTGGCACTCGAATCGCGAACCATGACTGTGATCCACATTCCGGTAACTTATCCAATAGACCACAACACATCCACAGTGAGATTAGTATTCTGTTACTAATTCCATATGTACTGGATTTCGAATAAAATGCACTATATCACATCATTCTGAAATTTCATCTTGAAATATAAAAAGAACATTAGCTACAAAATTATGTTTAAAGGTAAAGACCAGTATTGGAAACGCCCCAATTTCAAAAAATGAAATGGAAGCTCTTATTACCAATCATGTGAAAGAATATGTTTTGAATAATACATGATGATACAAATTTTGCCGGGAAACCGCCTACTAATTGATATATTTGGTAAATTAGTTTATCTTTTGGTGTGTGAGAGATAAAAACGCACGCCTGTCGCGCGCACGTGTGCGTAGTCCAATCTTTCTGTGTAACTTTATGAAGACTGGGACAAATTTCTTATCATTTTGATGATTTCAGAACCTTGCAGTACACACCAATACTTATATGCTAGATGATCAACCTTTTCTGATTGATTTCACAACGTTTCTTTCACAATGCAATCGCATGACCATAACCGGTCTTTATCTTTAATTCCAAAAGGAGCTAAATCCATGAAGAACAAATATTACAAAATTCAGCAAAAATAAAATATACTTGGTAGATTTTTAAAAGCCATATATTGTTGGTCAAAGGTAACACCTCTATTAAACATAATTATATCCCAAGATGAACATACATTACTAAAGGGAAAGTGGTAAGGGGGGGGGGGGGGGGGGGGAGGTGATTTACTCGGAAATACCCAAAGTGGATTTAGCTCCTTTTGGAATTAAACTCTTCATATACTGTCAGACGGTAAAAGTATAACAAAAATAAATAATAATAATTTTGTTCTTAAAGGTAGGCGTTACTACTGCAGCTAGAAGGGATTAGACCGCACAGCGAGCCATCGAGGTCACTGTGACAGGTGGCTATCTCATTAACTCAGCTCTCATTTAACATAAGAAAAAGAGGATCATGGGGGACCAACAGGCACCGATTTGGGAAGTTTTCTATAATTATAGAGGGAGCAAGTAGCTACAAGTAGGACAGTGTGCCTTTAAAGCACCCAAAATAAACAAAAACCTCTTGGTTAGGACAACCCTCCCCCATATGTGTTAAAATATTGCACCCCTAACGACACATATCCAATGCTAGTGATGATATCAGAAGGCATGTTATGTTCTATTTTGTAGAAATGATTGTCAACCTTGAAGGAGGGTGATTTGCCAGGGTGGCAATCGGGACATTCCCATATTCTATAATTTTACGAAACACAATCTAAATACGATATGCCTATATGCCTAAATTCCTAAGTTAACATGTGCAGACAATAGTTTTTTGCTACTTGAAATGCTCAGATATAATGCCAAGAGCCTTTTTTGTCTTTACTGCTTTACTGCTTCTTCCTGTTCCACACAAAGGATGAAAATAAGACATATTAAATTATATTGCCAAGAGGTATGCCATTTCGTAATTTTGAAAAAATTAGGGGGGTTTCCCTTTTGCATTCGTTTGATCAAAACGAAGCTTTTATAGTCGAATAGTCAGGCTTTAAAAGCCGCATATCGACATGACCCGCACGGTCTACTGATTTAGACTACCTTAAGGAAATATTTGACAAGCCCACCTATTGATGGATGTCGATCTGCTTGAAGTTTTTATATTGCCCTTGTTCTGTATTATTGCATTGTAAACGCTTTATAGGGCGCACCCATTATCATAGTCGTAATTGTTATGAAATGATTCCGATTGATATGCACATGTACCCAGTGTATTGAACAAATACCTAAAAGAGCAAGATAAGAATACAGACATACATGAATACCAACTCTTTAGTTTCCCTCGTTATATTTTGTTCTGTTTTGTTTTTCCTTTTAACAGGTTTATATTATTTTTTCCGTCCGACTTGAACTATTTCTCTCAGTCCTGTTTTAATTCTATTTATATATTCCTTCTCGTGTAATTCATAATTAATTCATGTACAACCGCCTGTCTGCCCCTTCTCTCCACCCCCCTTGCACTCACTCACTCACTCACGCTACCCCCCCCTCTCTCTCTCTCTCTCTCTCTCTCTCTCTCTCTCTCTCTCTCTATTGTAGACCTATATAATATATTTCCATCGACATCTTAAGAATTCCAGCTTGAAACAAACTAAGGTTTGAACACTGGAGATTATTCACAATTTTCACAGTAAGTGTTTTACACTTCTTCTTTTCTATTCTCAAAATAACGATTTGAAACTTGAATCGTTTTTTTCCCAATTGTTAAGAAAAATCAAGGCCACAGACCGCATTTTGGATTTCGATTTCGCTCTGGAGTGCGAGTGGGCTCACACTGTTTTGTCCTTTCTTTCCAATAAAAGGGCAGAAACCAACAATGAGAATGACCACATTGAGGTGGCGAGGTTCAAAAGTGGGATTTTCCCCAAATATTGATAACAATAATTATGACGTATGGGCTTTCATTTTGCTTGCCGCTAATTTCACATTCTCACGCATGCCGACAAACACTCATAAAATTGTTTTCACGGTGTGCAGAGCACCAGTCAAGCGAAGTTAGAATCTTCGATTTCCTAGATTTAACGTTCGGATTAAGCAACACACACTGGAGGAGGAAGCGATAGAGGTAACTATTTCAATCAGTTTGATATCAATTTGAGTAATTTATCATTTTTCTGATTGCTGACGCGTCTGTAGCTTTTTAGATGTAATAGACATTACTTGCTAAACAAAATGGAGTAAAAAACACTGGAGATCTAGATTTTACCAATCTTTTATTTTCTTATCATGTTTTCGCAATAAACACTCACAGTTGGGATAGAAAGTCAAGAACAAACTTTATGTGAAAGATAAATTTCGCTTAGATGATCAAAGAATAATTGTCTGTTTCTATTCATTGTAAAGATAATACAAAGTATTTGTTGTGTCATTATAGTAACTCACACCTTTTTGTTCTACAATGCGATAATTCGATTTGTCTATAACCACAGGGTTAAAACAGCATAATGGACGATAATGATAAACTCGCCGTTCTTCTCGCAGACTGATGAAATGGAAAACAGTTGTTTATCTGTAGATAGTAGATTAAATAATTGAGATATTCTAAAATCTTAGAACTGCTAATAATGCAGTTATTATATGTACATTAACGCACAAGCTCGAAGGTCTGTAACTCAAACATAAATACTGGTCTCAACTTATTATTTGTTCTGAATTTAATTTTGTTAGGGCTCATGAATACGAAACTTACCTACATTTTCAAATAAACACACAATAGGCTTTTGGTTCGAATTTTCACTTGAAATGGTAACATAGATGCAGTTTATGATATAGTATATCTGTAAAGCTCTTAGAGACATCATAAAAGCGGAATTATTTGTATGATTATGATTATATTGCAATCAATGTATATACTGTTCCGCTTCCAATGTAACAATCATTTACAGAATGTTATTAAGTTTGTGACGATGTACATTTGCTATTATTGTATTATGTATTTCTTCTTGTATTATGGTACATATACAAAGACTGTAAAACCATTGAAAGAAAGAATTTCCTGAAAGGGACAATAAATGGCAATTCAAATAGGCTTGACCACATGTGAATTTTAGAAGTTTTAGAAGTAATCTTTTTACTGAGTTTACCATGCAAGGGCAAACAATGTATACATGGCGAACTATACAGGTCCTTCTTTAGATAACCATACAGACTTCGTTACCATAAATAGGACGATGAATATTACTCATCTCAAATGATGAAACACACGAGGGGGGGGGGGGGGTGGTGGTGGTACTAAACAGTTATCGTCCTCACCACAGGTTTGTACAATGGAACAATTTTCTTTCCTCTCACACGAACTGTTAACAATTTAACAAAGGGAAATTTCCAGCATTTTTATCATGGATGAAGGGTTTGGAGAGGTGCTTACCCTTTGATGGTTCGGTCGCCAAGCTATCTCTCTCTCTCTCTATCTCTCTCCCTCTCTCTCTTTCTTTCTCTCTTCCCCTCCCCCTCCCCCTCTCCCCCTCTCTTAACACCGCTACCTGTCTCACCCTCTTATCATACTCCAGCGACAGGATTCTACGAGATTTATCTTTCAAGACAGTAATAGAAAGAATTTTATTTTAGAAACATAATTTCTCTTTGTATTTCCACTCCAAGACCCTCGTGGTAGGAAAGGCCAAGTTCCACTGCCCATTATAATACGGTTTTTAGATAGCAGACAACAAGCAGCGTGATTCTCAGACAGAAAATGTCTGATAAATGGAGACAATGTTTGCTTACAATTCAAAGGGTGGTGGCCCAAAATATGAGGAAAATCAAATAAAGCGAAAAGTATATATCAGGATATCTATTCAATGACACGAAAATGAATAAGATAGAGAAACCTAAGGAAGGGGAAAACAAGTTACGTGTGCTAAATTTTAAGGGCAAATTACACCTATTTCCCGTGGATTTCAGAACTACTAATGATTTTGCATGATTTGAGCCACAGCTATAAAAGCAGACAAGGACATGTTTTGCGTTTTATATAGAGCGGTCATAATAACAATTGCAGGATATCATGCTTTTCTCTTTATTTGGGGGGTTAACTTCTCGGTAATGTTGCAAGTTTGACAGAGGAGTTAGAATTTACCATGTCTATAAATCATTCAATATATTCGTCTTATACTGTATAGACAGATCGGTGCGGTTACATTACTGAAAACGTCATGTCGACGGGATGAATAGAAAAATATTTAGTTCGCACTTTTAATAGGCTCGATCGTTTGACCATGGACCTGGTTTGACCTAAGAAGAATACAACCTAATGGGCTGACATAATTAATGATCTGAATAGATGTAGAGGAAGTAAGAAATATTATTACCTACAGCTAGAATTTTTGCTCATCCCTCTGCCTTTCTTATTTCGCAACAATAAGTACATTTGCTGCAAGTGAATGAGGAAGTTAATGAAGGATAAAATTGCTCCAATAATTTTGGGGGCTTGTTGGTTTGTTGGGAGCGGTTATTTCGACATCATCCAACAGCAATGTGAAACGATTTGCTCATTTTCTGGCGCGTGATTGGTCAAACTGCAGGATGGTGCGCAAATACAATTAATGAAGGCAACACGATGCAAGTCGTAATCCTGAAACTATGCCTATTTCAATTTCATTTGTTTCAGGCAACCCACGCATTTCATTTCCCTGAGAGAGCCAGGGCAAAGCAAGCCAAAGGGCAAATAAGCTCTTTTGTGGGATTCTAATTGCAACGCTTCTTTAATGCGATTGATATGCTCTCAAACATATCGTTTATTGAATTGTCGAACTTAAAAGGAAAAGCATAATCTGCATACACGCTCTTCATTTTCCGGCTAAAGGTACAGTAAGTTTGACATGCGGATACGCTCTTTATGTTGGTAGTTTCATATTATGGGTGATATCTTTCATTAACCGTCATAGTTTTATATTAATTTTTGTAGCTGTTCGCTGGGAATTTACATGAATATTTACAAATAGGTGGGATTTATCTATGAAAGGAGTTTGTAATTTTCCAGGAGTTTGTTACAGTGTTTTTGTGTCTGTTTGTTGCGAATACACAAACCATTCTTCTAGATTTTGACAAGGATAAGAAAAACCAAGGGCCGGTCTATTATTCGATTCCCTCCCCTGTAACAAGTATTCAAAACATCCTGGAGTATTGAAAAGGAAGAGTTTTATTTCCCCATTTTTACAAAAATGATAAAGACAGAATCTGTCATTGTATTGAAGTATTTTAATGAGTGTAGTATAATCATCACGATCATACATCCACGGCATGCATTACACACTACACTAGGCTATTGTGATATAGACGGACCGGCAGCTCACAAGGTTTTTTTTTTTTCTTCTTCTTCTTCTTAATTTTCAGATTAAAGCCCTGTCACTGTGAATTTGGACGGACGCCATGGCTCCAACTATTTCAATAATGGATACAAACACAACCGGCACGATGAACGGTAGTGATCATGTAAGTACCGGTTCTGATGATGATGATGATGATGATGATGCTGGTGGTGGTTGTGTTGACGATGGTGGTGGTGGTGAAGGTGATAAAGAAGACGATGGTGGTGGTATTGGTGGTTATGATGGTGATGATGATGATGCTGGTGGTGGTTGTGTTGACGATGTTGGTGGTGAAGGTGATAAAGAAGACGATGGTGGTGGTATTGGTGGTTATGATGGTGATGATGATGATGGTGATGATGATGATGATGGTGGTGGTTGTGTTGACGATGTTGGTGGTGAAGGTGATAAAGAAGACGATGGTGGTGGTATTGGTGGTTATGATGGTGATGATGATGATGGTGATGATGATGATGCTGGTGGTGGTTGTGTTGACGATGTTGGTGGTGAAGGTGATAAAGAAGACGATGGTGGTGGTGTTGGTGGTTATGATGGTGATGATGATGATGGTGATGATGATGATGATGATGATGGTTGTGTTGACGATGGTGTTGGTGGTGAATGTGATAAAGAAGACGATGGTGGTGATGTTGGTGGTGATGTTGGTGGTTAAGATGGTAATGATGGTGATGGTGATGATGATGATGATGGTGGTGGTTGTGTTGACGATGGTGGTGGTGAAGGTGATAAAGAAGACGATGGTGGTGGTATTGGTGGTTATGATGGTGATGATGGTGATGATGGTGATGATGGTGATGATGATGATGATGATGATGATGGTTGTGTTGACGATGGTGGTGGTGGTGAATGTGATAAAGAAGACGATGGTGGTGATGTTGGTGGTTAAGATGGTAATGATGGTGATGTTGGTGGTGATAAGGGTGGTGGTATTGGTGGTAGTCATTGGTGGTGGTTATAATGATGGTAATTTTGGTGGGGTTGGTGTTGATGGTGGTAGTGGTAGTGATAGGGGTGAAGGGTGGTGATGTTTGGCGATGCTGCTGCTGTTGGTGGTGATGTTGGTGGCGGTAGTGATGATGTGTTGGCGATGCTGGCGGTGGTGAGGATGATGGTGGTAGTGGTATAGTCGTGTTAGTGATGCTGCATGGTGGTGGTGGTGACGATGGCAATAGTGGTGGTGAGTGATAATTATTTGCAGAATTGCTTCCACAACTTTGCTGCATTGGTCAGAGATATCCACCACGTGTCTCAATCTCTCTATTTCTCTCCCTCTCTCGTTTCTCCCTTCCCCCTCCTCTTCCTTCTCTCCTACCTCCTTATCTTCCTACGTCCTCTTCCCTGTCCCGTCCCTCCTCCCCCTTCTCCTCCCACCTCCCTCTATTTCAAACTCTCTTTGTCTTGAATATTCTGTCTCTCCGTAATGATAGTGACTTTATTTCTTTCTTTTCTTTTCTTTTTAGATATCTCTCCCTTATTTTATTTTTTTCGCATTTCGATATAATTACCGTCTTTCTAAATTAAGCCTCACTGTATAAAACAGTAAGATGAATTATTCGCATTTTTAATAATTGTACATATCTTTTCATCTCGACATTTCCAGACCTCTGGAGGAATGTGCACCCACCCGGCGCCGTTCACCGAGTTCAGCCCCGTGCTCCTCGCTCACTGCTACATTCTCGGGACAATATTCAACCTCCTGGCCGTCACAGCCGTCTTCTTTCTCTACCGTCTCGTCCAGATCAAGGCACGCCCTCTCGTCCTCTCTGTCAACATCCTCCTCGTCATCATGGCCACCTTACGCTACATCTACCTAGCCGTCGACCCCTACAACGTCCGCATGTACTTCCCGTCGTGGTTCATGCAGGCCCTTGAAGACGTCGCCATTCCGTGCCTGACGTCGGCGTTCGCCCTCATCCAATACGCGCTGTTCCAGCTCTGCAAAGTCCAGCGTCCTAACAAACGCATGCAGAGCCCGCGCATACTCTGGAGCATCGTGCTGTTCCACTTCGCTTTCGTCATCGTCATCGACATCCTCATCATCTTAGAGGTAGTAGGCTGCTGGCTGATCATACTCTGTCACGTTCTCACACTCGTCTGGGGACTCGTGCTTTGTATAACCGTCTCGATGGTCGCGCTAACACTCGTCAGTCGGGACAGGGTAGTAAAGCGGACACTCCGGGGCGATCACGAACCCAGGCTCGAAAACGGCAACCCGTCATCGTCGACTCCGAACAACATGCGAGTCGAAGATCCTGCCGTGAAGAAGAAATTCAAAGACCATTTGAGGAAACTAAAGAGGATTTGTGTCTCGGCTAGTATTACAGGATTGATATGTTTCGCTGTTTCCTTGGTTGGTGTGATTATCCCTGCTGCGGGTTACGAGTTCAACAAGGTGGGCTGGATTTTGTACCAAACTATGCAAAGGTGAGTACAGGTCTTGGTGATTTTAGGGAAAATAAGAACAGAGCAGTTCATTATCAATGTAAAAGAAGTAAATGAATAAACAAGATTAACATTGACAGTAGGCCCAGAACAGTCACGAATCACATGTCGTATTTTGTGTGTATAATGTACGTGTTCGAGATATACAAAACTGTATGGTTGAGATTTATTTAAAAACGGGATAAATTTGAAATAATTTTTTGTTGTGAATCAATCATCTAATGTCCAGTAGCTTTTCTTCTCCTCTTCCTATTCGCCCTCCTCCTCCTTCTCCTCCTCCACCTCTTCTTCTTCTTTTCTGTTACTTCTTATTCTTCTTCTTCGTTTTTTTTAACTGCTCATAAAAGATTATAAAGAATCTTTCATTTTTATTTAACATCAATTCAGTGTCCCTCATTTTCTGTTCTCCTCATGTCATTTTCCAACCAAATATTATTTTCATCGTTGCGATATCATTCGATCATTTTCACTATGTTATTATCTTTCCTCTTTTTCTAATTACCCGGCAACCCCCTTATAGTTTAGCAGGTACAAAATCAATTAACAAAACGAAAGCCTTGAGCCAAAATAATGGCTGTTCTGACTGACTGTGTCTAGCAGTTCAGACCTTATCTTGCTCCTTACAGCTGACAAAGGTATGCGCATGTAAAGTACACCATCCCTCTGCCCCGCCCTCTACGTTCTAATCGAGCTTCTTTGTTTTATTTGACCATAGGTTGGTGGAGATCGCCTTCGGGTTCATCCTCCTCTACATTTCATGGCAAGAATCGGATGGACCATCGCCATCGGCATCGGCATGATGACGAAAACCTTCCATCTCTACTTCCTCTTCATGAACCAATGTCAAACAATCGCATGTACTCACTGAGAATCCACCACAGCACTACGAAATTATTGAAATACCTCTACAACTAATAGGGCAGCAATATGAGGAACCAACTTTTTAATCTCATTGTCACCATGGGGTTTGTAGGTGTTCAACAATCGCATGTACTCGCTGAGAAGCAATCATAGCATCACGAAACAAATATAGACCGAAATGAAGTGATGGGGTAGGTTCATTTCTGATCCATCTACTTCAAAAAGTGCAAGAGCGCGCAGCAAAACTAACTTTGATTTGACATGGCTCGTCAACATGGCCGTATCACCTCGACTTGTCCACCATTGCATAGTGTTTTAGATCTTGATGCCTCAGTCACAATAACTAAACCGACACCAGACAGAACCAACGATTATATTATCACAAATGGCCTACAAATCGGTCGCTTTAGAGTCGTTTTGGAGTCGGTTTAGCGGCGTGTCTTAGGTATGTCTAGTGATAACCTGCAAACATGGCTAAACATGTCACTCCTCTGCTGAAGCAATAATTGTCTGCATTGGCTTCTGGCCCATGTGTCAGCATCCTGTTCATGGTGTTCTAGAGCTTGAATACTTGACCATTCAGTGTAATGTAGGCTAATATTTTACGCGGTCTATGATCGGTCTCGTCTATGTGTCAAGATTATAAGAGACGGTAATAAAATACGATAATTTGATATGATAAAACGAATGAAATACGAAAATTTGAAAATATATCCTTTGTTTTCATATAATAATTGTAATGTATATTATTTTCCTTATTTATGATTAGTAGTCAAAAAGTACTTCTTAGTATTTATGTTTGCTATGTTTAATACTAACTTGTTTATATTTATACTAACTTGTTTATATTTATACTAACTTGTTTATATTTATACTAACTTGTTTATATTTATACTAACTTGTTTATATTTATACTAACTTGTTTATATTTATACGGAATGAAGAAGAAAACTAAATCTAGCAGTGTCAATGATTAGGAGTTTTGCTACCCCGGTCACATCATGTACACCATGTGCTTTATGAATGGTAAACAGCCCATCTATGTATAGTAGCAAATCAATAATTTCATATTATGGCAGCGGTGGGATTCAACAAAATGGGGGGAGGAGACGGGGGGGGGGGGGGGCAAAAACAGCTGTTGCCTCTTAAGAAATCCAACCGTCCTGCACACATTGAAGCACGCAATGCGCAAATTGTATCTAATAGTATTTTAGGGCCCTAAAAAAAATCATGTGACCCAAAAGGCACTACATATAGATAAGTGTGATAAACCCTTTCATACATGTATAACTTTTTAATGGTGCCCACCCCCATTTCAATACCTTGCATCCACCCCTGACTAATGCGTAGCCATGAGCAAGGAAGCCCCTAGACCACTGTGAATGGGATGTTCGAAAACTTCGCCGACCTGTAAGCTTCACATTTTCAAACAAAATTAATATCAGACATAAGAGCCGTAAGATTTGGCCATTCAAAAGTTTACTGACTAAAAAGGTCTGTCAGCCTTCATGAAGCCGTCGGGACTAGACCCAGAGCCCCCCCCCCCCCCCCAAAAAAAAAAAATCCCCGACCTGATTGTGGTCGATTGCACTAAGAATTAGAGTACAAATCTGTCATATATCGACCAAGTTACAAACCATGCAAACTGTGTTCGAATTGTAATTATGACTGAAATCGCAAGGCTTTTTCTTACATTATATGCTAGACACGATCTGACCTTTTAAAAATTAATATATATTTTCTTCCCAATTTTATTTGTTCACTTTCTCCACAGTATTTTTTGTTTGAAATGTTAATAGGCCTATATATCCTCCGTCTGTTTTGTATATCGCAAAATGTACATGACAAAATGTATACATCGGAATACATGCTAGATAAACTGCAATATACTCATAGGACCATATTTATAATAATCCTGAATTTTATATTTATTAATTATGTTTTACGATATTCACTTTGTACGTACTAATACTATAGCTTTAAACACATACAAATGTATAAACTTATGTTAAGTTTATAGCTACGTATATATGATTTATGATTCAACATTTATGTATTTCTCTTTTATTATTCAAATGTCGCAATATTCAAGATATGATTTGCTAAACCTTGGTATGGCAATGTGATCCGAAGAATACAAAGCACAACAAATTGTGATGAAGTATAAAGCAGTAGCGTAGCCCATTTTTAAGTATGGGTGGGGGGGGGGGGGGTAGCGACCCCATTGCCCTTATTCTACCAATGGCTAAACACAACCTCGGATCTAAGATTATATTTAGCATAGGAAATAAGCATGACCTTTTTTTCACATCCTGGAACAAGATGCTGGTAGTAGTGATTATAAAGTGGGAATATAAATTGTTTTCTTACCTTTTTTGTGAAAAGGTTGTGACAATATGATTTATTCTTGACATATAGAGTTTCTATCTTCTCAGATATGAATAGATCAATCTATAGAGTCATAGAGATTGATGAATACGATTCCCAGAAGATAGAAACTTTATCTATCTATCAATAGTAAGTCATAATTGGCACAATCATTTCGTAAACAGGGATAAGATTTGTTTATG
>JAVYIG010010396.1:0-69521 GCA_035222895.1 Strongylocentrotus droebachiensis | reverse complement strand
ATACCAGCTTAAATCTTTAAGTCATTTCATCCACAATAAAAGAGAAGTGTAAATGTATGTACATACAAAATTACACATTACATAGTTATATAACCTCAATACAGTATTTGTTTTTAAATTGCAAAGTCATTGCTTGTTCTGCCTGTAGTGTGGCAGCGAAATAAAGTAATGGTCTTGGTGTTCTTATTGGCATCATAATATAGACACTATAAAACGCATAAATTCAGGATGTTATTTTGTAATTTTTAAATTAATCACCGGTAAGAGTAGTACAAAGTGCAGTGGAATATAACAGTTTTATAACTCTTACTGGTTTTTTTCAATAGGCTGATCCAGCCACCTAGCCCGACATTATTCTACATGTACTGTACATATTGATTATCTGGTATTTGATATGATTGATTGAAATTTTATCTCCCAACTTGCTCAATTATATTTGATTATTAATGGCCATCTTTATACATGAACTGTGTTCGTCATAAGCACCCTTGAAGTGGATGTTTGCTTTCAAAGGTCCAGATTGGCGATGTGATAAAGTCAGTTTGAAAGGTGATAATCAGTTACACAAACTCTGAGGTAAAGGTTGATATACCTCTAGCAGCATTTGTGTATAAATGCAGATTATGTTCTTGTACAATACCTTCTCAATAGAAAAATACAAATTAGGCTTTATAGTGATCTGGTATACTTTGATATTATTTTCTTTGTTGATATTCAAGGTTTTGTAATTCCTTTATCTTATCACTAGAAAAAATTCACATATTTCTGCCCATTGTTGAAAACTGTAGTGCAGAAGACGAAGAGTTCGGTCTCAAAAAGAGTTTGCAATTGATTCAATTTAGTTACAACTTGACATTAATTGTGACTGTGTACTTTGAACAAGAGAGATAGGAAATTAACAATTTGTGATTGATTAGAGGCCGTGCAAACAATGTGGATCAATTCAAAACTTCTCTGAAGACGAGACCCAGAACTTGGTCTGTAAATTGTACATGTATGTATTTGTCTTATTATGTGTGTTTGTCTATGCTTGTCAAAGGAATAACATTGCTCCCTGCCTATATTCCTTCTTGTTATGGCCTTCTAATAATTTATTCCATCTTTTTTTTTTCTTTTCTTTTTTTTTCTTTCTGAAATATCTTATTTTTGTATGTCCAGTATTATGTATGTTGCTGTTAAATGCAAATGTCCTGATAATTATACAAAGTATAAATGCATCAATTTGAAATTTTTAATGAATTATTTTAATCCTTTTCTCTTTTTAATCACATGAAATAAGGTTTCAGTGAGCTGAGAAGACTCTGAAGAAGAAAGACCAGTACACAGGGCCAAGATGGGTTCCTTGTACCGTAGTGAGGGGATGTGCCTGGCCCAGCTATTCCTGCAGTCTGAGGCGGCCTATGCATGTGTAGCAGAGTTGGGAGAACTGGGTCTGGTCCAGTTTAGAGATGTGAGTACCCATAATTTTAGACTGATCCAAGGTGTCTCTCTATAACCTAGTAATGGTCCGATCCAGAAATGTCAAGTCTCTCACAACCTAAACTTGCCCGACAGCTATGAAAAAAATAGTTGTGTACAGTACCTGATTAAATTTCTCTTTCTTTATCAAACCACTTAAACATGTCATATATACTGTGTATATGTACATTAATCACAAAGAATTACTTTTAGTTTCGTACTTAGAATTATCTATTTGTATTGCTCTTTTTTGTAGGCCTTTGTGTCATAGGAGATGATCGTTATTGTGTATTTTGACCAGGTATTTTGATTTTTTTTTCATTTTTGTATTTATTTGTACTGTCTTCATTGCAGTTAAATCCAGATGTGAATGCTTTCCAACGAAAATTTGTCAACGAAGTGAGGCGGTGTGATGAGATGGAAAGAAAGCTACGTAAGTATGAAACTCAATGCTGTTTCACTACACGCTTAAAGGTATAGACCAGTTCTGGTCATGCGATTGCTTTGTGAAAGAAACATGGTGGAATCGATCAGAAAAGGTTGATCTTCTAGCATATAAGTATTGGTGTGTACTGCAAGGTTCTGGAATCATCAAAATGATAAGATATTTGGCAGAGTCTTGGTAAAGTTACAAGCACTGTACACAGAAAGACTACGCGACATGGCACGATATCTATCCGGTCCAGATAGATATAATAATTTACCAAATATATCAATTAGTAGGCGGTTTCCCGGCAAAATTTGTATCATCACGTATTAGTTAAATTGTCATAGAAATTTAGCACTTGTTAGTGATAACAAGTTTTATGAAACAGGGCCCAGATACACCTTTTGAGTGAAACTGGACAGGACCAATAACCTCAAGTATATATCTCTCGGTGCTTGTCCCTTATTTTAACCTCATGTTATTCTTTATTGTAGGATATCTCTTGGTGCTTGTCCGTTATTTTATCCTCATGTTATTCTTTATTGTAGGATATCTCTTGGTGCTTGTCCCTTATTTTAACCTCATGTTATTCTTTATTGTAGGATATCTCTTGGTGCTTGTCCCTTATTTTAACCTCATGTTATTCTTTATCGTAGGATATCTCTCGGTGCTTGTCTCTTATAATAAAACCTCATGTTATTCTTTATTGTAGGATATCTGTCGGTGCTTGTCCCTTATTTTAACCTCATGTTATTCTTTATTGTAGGATATCTCTTGGTGCTTATCCCTTATAATAAAACCTCATGTTATTCTTTATTGTAGGATATCTTGAGAAGGAGATCCTAAGAGCTGATATCCCTATCTTGGATACCGGAGAGAACCCTGATGCGCCTGCGCCAAGGGAGATGATTGACCTAGAGGTAACCTTTGAGATAAAGTCTGAAGCCATGTTTAGCAATTGGATTTAAAGTCAAATTTTAAAGAAACAGGTGGCAGCTTTCATGATTTTACATTATTGAGATAAATTTACAGAGTAAAGGAGAAGTTCCAATAACAGGAAAATTTATAGAGAGCAATCCTGGTAATTTTTGTGTAAGAATGTCTAAGCGACATGAGCATCACTGCATGATGAATATGAGTGCTATATAAGTGGCCATTATTACATAAAAGAAGTTTTGAAAATGAAAAAAAAATTAAGGTTTATTTAGATTAGACCAGCGATTGAATTGATATTGTATCTCTAGCTTGTTATTCCAAGTATGGACAAAGCCAATTTTGCAGAAATTAAAACTGCAAGTACCTCTTTGTTTATTCAGATTCAGATTAATTTGATTGGTCCATTTGGAAATTCCGTTGTTGGCATTACATAAAAAGCACCTGAACAATATAAAATAGAAAATAATATACACAAATAGATAATACTCAGTAGCAAATGTACAATGACATATTCATATTGAAACACGGATATCTACTGACACACCATTTTTTTTACAAAAAGTGTTGATTTCTGCTCTTTCTCTACTTCTTGTTTCGTCTCTCTACTTGTGCCTCTGTCTCTTGTGTCTTTGTTTACTGCAGGCCTGCTTTGAAAAGCTTGAGAATGAACTCAAGGAAGTGAACACCAACCAAGAGGCACTCAAAAGGAATTTCTTGGAACTGACTGAACTCAAGCACATCCTGCGCAAGACCCAGCACTTCTTTGACGAGGTATGCCTTTTCTTTTCAGCTGATATTATTTGAAATAATAGGGAGTTATACAGCGTGAGTCAAAACAAAGTTTACACCTAGAAAATTGCTAATTATTTAAAAATCATCAATGAACAGTAAATTATTATTCATTTTATGAAAGAGTGTTTTATCCCAAATCATTTGGTATCATTTTTTGTGTCGTATGTGTTCACGTCAAGTCAAATTTTGCACTCTCGCAAACAATGCCTCCTGTTCATCCAAGCGTGAACACATACCACACAAAAATGATTTCAAACGATTTGGGATAAAACACTCTTTGATAAGATGTATAATAATTTACTGTTCATTGATGATTTTTAAAATAATTAGCAATTTTCTAGGTGTAAACTTTTTTTTGACTCACATGGTATATCACTCAATCATTTGTGCAAGGATGCCAGTATTCAGGCCATATTACGATTTCAGGCTTGATCAGGACCCCATTTCATAATACTTCTTGTCAATAACGAGTTACAATAAGCTACATGTACTGAAATAGTTGCATTTGATTGGTTGCGAGCAAACGTGTTATAGAATTTTGGCACTTGTTATTGATAACAACTTTTATGAAATGGGGCCCAGGTTTCGTATTGTGCAGCACATACAGGACCTTTGCATGTAAGATTATCTTTCAAGGGTGAATCCAAATGGTGTACATGTCTTTGAAGATCCCCTTGTATCCTTGTCAACTCTCGCCTCTAGCTCCCCCCCCCCCCCACCTTTTTTTTTTTATCCTTACCATGTCACTTGACTTAAAAAATAGGCCAATGAATTTATAATATCAGGTCAGTACTGTCTCGTTGTAAGCTTACAAACAAATATATGTTGTTTGGGTAAAGACGGGGGGGGGGGGGCAAATTTAAAGGTATCTATGTTTGTGATGTACTTTTATACTTACAGTGTATGAGGGAAGTATTGTTACATTCTTCTGAATGAATACATTCAAATGTATTAAAGCACATTAATTGACAGAGAGTTTCTATTCTTCTTTGACATTCTTACAGACATTCTTACTGAGCTTGTCAACGGTAATGAAACGTTACAATCTCTGAGCATGATTGTCTAAATTCGCCAAAGGATATATCCATGGTGGGATCCAAACTTTTTGTGCGAAAGCAATTACCCTCAAAGAAATAGATGATTTTTTATTGGTTTCACATTAATTTAACTCTTGTAATAAAGATATGATGTTATCAGTATCTTTGTGGGAAAGCAATCACACTTAAAAAAAGGAATCATAAGTCATAAGGGGTATCACATTATCTCATGGCTCAAAAGCTGCCCATTGGACAACATGTTCAGAGAGTTAATCTGTTATGAATTAGTTTTGAGTTATTTATGTCTTCACTTTCAATAAATGGAGATTATTTCAGTTGTGTTTGTCATATCTTAATTTGGTACAGTCTTGAAGCCTTTGTCGCTTCTTCTTTTTTAGCTTCCTTTTGGGAACTTTGTTTTACTTTCAATTGTCAGTTCTATCGGCTCTCGTTAAAGCTGTTGTTATTGTCAAGATGCATTCTTCAGTTGCCTTGCATGTTTGGGTTATTTTTCAGTAATTGTGTTTCGAGTGTTAAAGGTATTACAAAGTTTTGGTATGGGGTCATGAATTTGGTTCAAATTAACATATTGGAAGCATATGCGTTCCTACAATATTTATTGATCGTTGTCGCGGTTGAAATCGAGTCTAAAGTTATAAAATTATAAATAATAAACTCTTTATGTTGTATAGCTCCCTCTCAAGGTCAAGATATTAATTTAGGCATGAAACCATGTTCTTGACTAAAATCGACCGATTAGCTATTCCCGTTTGGAAATTATATACCACAACTACATATTTTGAGATTTTCATGGTCGCAGCTACCATTGTACGGCCATGGGCGCTATTTGAAATTTAACAAAAATTTACCGGGAGCACTGGTAAATTTTTATTTTCAATTTTTCTCGAAAACAGAAGTGTTTTAGGGCTAGTTATTTTAGTGCTTATAAAACATCCACAGGGGCATCCAAATATATCAAAATTGTAAAGATTCACTATCCACCCAATTTTCGAAATTTCCCAAAACTTTGTATTACCTTTAAGCCATTTCCTACTAGAACTTGGCGAGCCCTATATTGAGTCTATGGTATTGGGTGAATACATTTATAGTCAACATTTTAAATAAGCAACATTTCCTATGTCTCTGCAGATGAACATTACAAGCTGTCTGACATCTGCATGATTATAGTGATTTTCATAGACAATATAGCAACATTCCTAAATTCATTATAAAAAGGTTACGTGTACAGGTAACCTGTAAAAAATTTAACAAAATAAAAACATTAAAAAAAACTGAAGAAATTCTAAAGGCTTTACCAATTAATTTCATATAATCGAAGCACTGATGATTTTTGGAACAAAATTTTAAACATTTTGAGAAAATAATCTCAGAATAGAACATGTGATACTTACTGTAAATCCCCTCTGCACTACTTATAGCTACTTGCGCCCTCTATATAGCAAACAATGCCTAATCGGTGCCTGTTGGTCCCCCATGATCCTCTTTTTCTTATGTTAATTGAGAGCCGATTTGATGGGATAATCAACCTGTCAATGATCTTGCAGGGAGGTCTAATCCATCTGGCCAAACTAATGCAGACAGACTTTAAAATAGCAAGTCTATATCAGTATTCATTTATTTAGATGATGAACCAGTTGGTTTAAAGTCCCATTCAGATTACTTTGCAAAGGGACCTGAGGATTTAATTGGTGCCTGTTTTAGCTACAAGTACTTTCAAGCCACTAAGTATTTTTCTTCATTATTTATCTGGCCTTTCTTTTGAAGTTACAGCATCTTGATTTTTATCCTTGTTGATGTTACCGTGTCTGGCTTTTTGCTCTCAGCTTACCAGTCTCAATTTATCTATGATTTTTATTTTTCTGACCTTTTGTCAGTGTTTTAGGGTGAAAAATTGTTGTTGTTTTTTTTTTTTTTGCATTGGAAAGGCTATTAAAATGTACAGGACTCCTAAGAACATTTACATAAATTGTTAGGTGTTTAATAAGGAAGTCATATGCATGATTGCATGATAGTTAACATTTCAGATTATAATTTGCAGACTTATATTCATTAATGTTCATGATGCATTTATTTCGTATTCTACTCAGTATTTATGCATCTAAGGATTTTTTTTTGATCAACATTTCATTCTTTTCATGAATCTATTATACATGTATGTGCAATATTGCATGAACATGTACCTATGAATATGTTAATCTTTTAAGGCCATTTCTTACCTAGCTACTTCTGAATCATACTACATATGAATGATGGATTTTCTGACCGTTCATTGTAAATAAATTCATTCGAGATTCTGCCCATAAATGTCCACATGTAAAAGATACAGGTGATTGCATACAAAATTCACTGAGAAGCATGTTTTGTATTACATGTATTCAGAAAAGGTTGTGTACATTTAAGCATAACTCTGAATTCGAAAATGCGTGTTTTGAGGCATTTGTTTTTGTATTTATAGTAGATAAGCAGATTTATGTAATTTTATGGCAACTATACATATGTGCATAGACCGTTGTGAATAATTTGTCCACATTCATTCTGTACGACCACATAATATGTTACATAACATTTCCCCCACTTATCATTCATGTACAGTACATGTACATATGTTAGGTAATAAATACACAACTCTATACAGGTACTTGTACAGGCGCGGATCCAGGATTTCTTAGGGGGGGGGGGGGGGCCAAATTTGAAATCCATTTGAAATTAAGTGTGCTAAAATTTCAAAATCGTGCTGGCCTACATCTCGCTCGGGGGGGGGGGGGGAGCATTAGTTGTTTTTTTTTGGTGAATTCGGGCCAATAACTATTAAAGGGTAATGTGCTGGTAATGTATCTAATTATTTGATGAATTTGCCTTTTTTTTTTATTCAGAAGTTACGCTCATTGCACCCCAGCTGACATTATATATTTCCTGTTTCTTTTTGTACCCCGCCCTTTTCATGTTTCTTCCTTTCACACATGTACCGTGCATACCTACCTTTCATCCTACTATTTTCACACTCCATACTTTATCTCCCCTCACCATCCTCCCCAATGTTTGCATCATAATGGCCTGGATTAAAATGCATGCTTTAAATTTAAATGATTTAATTTACTAATCCATTTGAGTTGTATGTTTTATTGCATTTTGTATAACACGCATCACATGTTTTGTTGAATTGTGCACTAACCATTTAATTTCCCATTTTCATGTACACCTTCGTGTATTATATGCTTGGCATGTTCATTTCAACAAAAAAAAAAAAAAAAAAAAAAAATGTTAATCTCTTTTTGTCATACACACTGGTGAACAAATTTCTTTTGCCTGCTTATTCAATTTTTAAAAAATCCTAATGTTTGTCTTTTCACTAAATTGTTGTATACTCCTTTAAACTTCTTAAATTAAACTACTATCTGTGTGTCTATTTACAATTTTGCTTTTCATACTTGGTGAAATAAGTTGTTCTTCTTTCTTTTGCCATTAATTTTTTTTTTTTTTTTTTTTTTTTTTAAACATCTCCTTTATGCCTGGTTTGGGGGCTTGGATGCTGTTGAATTCTTAACTGTTTCTCTACAATCTACTTTCAATCTGGTACCTCTTACTGCTTGCTAAAAATATGAATTCATGGTTTTCATTCTTGCTTTTTTCTGGTTCTTGATGCATCGTGGTGAATCCTGCACACCATTTACCCAATGAAATCCTGCACTGCACCCTGTCTCTCTTTTGTGTATGAATCTGTCTTTCGTCTGCTCTTACCCGGGTCTCTGCTTTGTGCACTGTATTCTACTCTGTTTGTTGTTTACATGTATTGCCTACGCATCTTACCCCTCCATCAAAACAAACAAAATGCATTCTGTCTGCACCTCTTCAAACACCCCCCCCCCCCCTACCTGTTCCCCACTATCCCCTTCTCTCCTCACTCTGCACCCACTGGGGAATGGGGCTGTATTTCTACCTGTGTGTGTTGTGGTCTTCATGCTCTTGCATGTCTGTCTGTCTGTCTGTGTGTGTGTATTTGTGTCTGTTTGTCTGTGTGTGTGGGACATTTCTAAACTCCAGGCTGAATTCCACCACCAGCAGATGCACGATGGTGACGGCATGGAAGAAGCTCACAAGCTGCTGGGAGACGACGGACCCATTATTGGACGCACTATGAGACTGGGGTATGTACCTACATGTAAATGCCTCAGTCACACCTTTGCGTATTTGGCTTGCGTATTGCTGCATTTTTATGGCAAGCTGTTATAACATTTATTCCTATTTCAAGAAATGAATTCTTGATATCAAGAAAAGATTTTCTGATGTAAAGCAATGGTAAATCTTGATATCAAGAAAAGATTTTCTGTTGTAAAGCAATGGTAATTCTTGATATCAAGAAATAGGAATAAATGTTAAAATAGCTTGCCATAAAAATGCAGCAATACGCAAGCCAGATAAGCAAAGGTGTGACTGAGCCATTAGCTGCTTTCTATGAATACAAAGAAAAATTTAAAATCTTGTGAGTGCCTTGTTACAAATTATTTTATTGACCTTTTTACAAATCATTCTATTTCAAATAGTCAGAATGCAAACTGCATACATTAGTTGTTGATATGTAGCACAAACATTATGGCTTGTCCTACCTGACAACATGTAATGTATGCAATTCCCACTGACTACGGAAATACAATTATTCGTAACAGGCGAAAGAAATTGTTTGTAACAAGGCACTTTACAAGGTTTGTGTGTTAAATTGGATTCATTACAAAATTGACCTATTAAATAAATTTTCAAGGGGACCAACCACATTAAATAAATAAGTTGCGTATTAAATGCTAGTGTGTATTTATTTCAAGTCGATGAAAAATCAAGTGCGAACTTTAACCTGACATTGTATGGATATATGACTTGAGAAGTATGAATAAAGTAACGGATGACATTAAGCCCCTGAAGAGACAACCCAGTTTGGAATTGGATTCCATGCTCATTGTTCTTTTTATTAAAATCACACTCAAATAGGGATAGAAAGGGAGATAAGAGTGGTAGGAAGCCATGGAGTTATCCTATTACTAGAGGCTGAACAAATAGTGCCTGAATTTATGATAAAACGTAATTTACGTGTATACTGGACACAGGTGCCGAAACTCTCACATTACATATGATAGCAACTCGCATCACACATGGTTTGCAATGTACATATTTTGTTGATATTTTTTGGTATCCCTTTACTTACCGTACCAGTAATGCAAAAATAAGAGATATATGGGAAATATTGCATTACTATGTCTAAATAGATCAAGGGATTGGGCAAGTGTGAAATATTATACAAATAATACACAGGTGTGAGAGCATTATGATCGATGCAGCGCATGAGAGTATTCACTATGGTGCAATAAAATTCATGAGGCGTAGACGAGTGCCATTGTGAATACCTGAATAGTGCTGCATCGCCATAATGTCACAAACAAAAACCAGTGTATTACTGTTTTATAAAATGGGTCGACAATCTTACTTAGCAACGCTATTAGATGTCTCCCCGCAACCTTCATCCACGGTTGTTATCACCAAAATGCACCCCATGCGGATGGTACAGTGCATATAGTAAAAAATAAAACACGGTCATGTGATCCATTTTGACGCTTCTCATTGGCTACATTCTTGAACCCATTTTATAATTTCTATTAACAACAAAAAAATCAAGAAACAAACAAACAAAAATCAGCACATCACAAATCTAGCAGCCTAACTCTGCTCTAGTTATAGATTTTATATTTTCATATGGATAGGATCAAAAGTCAGGTTTTGTTTTATTTATTTTAGATGTTTACCTTTAAACTAAAACTGAAACTACATAAACACATACTTCATGACTTTATGCACTACAACACATTCGTTGCATTGTATTTTGGATTGTATGATTTAAAAAAAATTGCATTTGAGGTGGTTATTGACCATTATTGATGGAATTATTTTATGATTGTAGGTCTGTTTTTATTTATAGGGGTATTACTTACAGCCATATCAGTTTGTTATTGACCATTATTGATGGAATTATTTTATGATTGTAGGTCTGTTTTTATTTATAGGGGTATTACTTACAGCCATATCAGTTTGTTCATTGATCGTGATTTAAGGGAGAGTGCAAGATATGTAGAGGTGTTGTGGTTGAGTGGATACGTCGCTGGACTGTCGATCACAAGGTCCGCGGTTAGAGTCCCGCCGCCGTACTAATTAATGTCCTTTGGCAAGACATAGATATGGGTACCTGGTAGGAATTTATTACATGAAATGCTTAAGTGCCGTATGGCAGCCGTGCTAAAGCCAGGGAAATAATCGGGAGCACCAGGAGGGTCAAATCTGACTGACATGAGCGCTATACAAGAACCCACTATTATTATTATTATTACACACATATACACTTCATGCTAATATTTGTTTGTTCTTTATTCAGATTTGTTGCTGGGGTGATCCAGCGTGAACGCATCCCTGCTTTTGAGCAGATGCTGTGGCGTGTTTGCCGTGGCAACGTGTTCCTCCGTCAAGCTGAGATAGATACTGCCCTAGAGGATCCAAGCACCGTGAGTGAAAGATCACTGTCATTGTTATTGTTGACGGCTATATGGACCACAATTATCACTCAAAGATAAATTTGAGTTCTTGTCATGCGATTGTATATTGAAAGAAAAGGTGTGGAATTGAACAGAAAAAGTTGATCATGTAGCATATAGGTATTGGTGTGCACTACAAGGTTTTGTTGAGTGCTTTTGTTAAATGTTGAATATAATGTAAGGATTGAAGTTTCTTTTGAAATGAATCCACTATTTTCAATGTTTGAAATAGAATATCATTACCCCAAGTGGTTCAGACATGTTTGATCATTATTATTATTATCAAAGTATTTTGAGTTGCCTGTTGAATCACTATAGCCATTGGGTCTCTTCTCCCGGTATAACTGATTAGGGGTGTACAGGTGGACCACTTCACCGGGGTTTCCCCCTACTCTTATACAAATAGTGCAGTGGGTTCTTAACATGCAAAGGTGGTGACTCTCCTGTACATGGGGCCTCCATTTAACGTCCTATCCAAGGGACGAGTGATCAATTTTTGCTTTCTGTTTACTTTCCTTTTCTTCCTCTTCTTAAAACCTCTTTGCAGGGAGATCAAGTCCAGAAGTCTGTCTTCATCATCTTCTTTCAGGGAGATCAACTCAAAAGCAGAGTCAAGAAGATATGTGAAGGGTAAACCGATTTATAATTAATCTAAGAATGGCCATGAATTTCATTGCCTTGTTTATGTTACATGTGCACTAGCGTAGAGCTATTAAATATATATCAAAGGACTTGTAGTCCCAGAGAAGGGGATAACCTTGAATTGAAAGAGTTAATAAAAAATGGAGTAGATAGGGAAAACTTCTTTCACCAGATCTTTTTCCTTAAAGTGATAGTTGAGAGTAATGCAGAAATATCTTTTACAGAAGTAATATCTTGTTCATGACTAGATTTTATTAGAATGTAGATTACATTTGAATTTGAATGGTTATACTCTGAAACATGAAATACCATGAGTTGTGAGCAGGAAAATATTATGATGGACTCTGAAATACTGAAGAAGGAAATAAAATCTATTTCTGTAAACAAATAAGAATGTGACACCTTTGGATGCTGATTTTAGTTGCTAAAGAAGGAGTTCCACAAAAGAGTTTTAAGTTCTTTCCAGGGATTTTTTAATTTAATTTTATTTATTTATTCTCCACTCATGGGATGGATTGCCCTTGTCAGCTATAAGCTGTTTTTCAAAGGGGTTCAAGCCAAGATAAAAACATACAATCAGAATCATCAATAAATGTATACTCATAAGAATAGACAAATGAACACACACAAAATATAATTTACATAATATAAAAATAAAAATATACTAAAAGTATACTATCTTCAATAAAAACAAAAACATCACTATGGGGGAAAGCAACTACAAAAATAGGAACATGTTCTTACATGGTAAAAACAGATAAGGGAGTAACGAAAAAAAATATAGAAAAGAATATAAGAAATAAAGAAAAGAAAGAAAACCAGGGTTCTTGTATTTTTAGCTTAATTTGTTAAGTATAGGGTGTTAAGTCTGTCTGCTAAGAATGTCAGGATGATGGGGTTACTATTTATTGATGCTTAAAGGCTTCAATTGATACATTTTCCTAGCCTTCATACAATTCTATGGTTTTGTTGACAGGTTCCGTGCGACTCTATACCCCTGCCATGAGACTCAGGCAGAGCGAAGGGAGACGGCCATTGGTGTCATGACTAGGATAGAGGATCTACAAGTGGTGAGTAATAGAGCTCTTGAGTCATCCCCATCATGATCGTCCCCATTATCATCATCATAGTCATCCTTATCATCATCATAATCATCATCTTCAGACCTGCCAACCAGTACAATTTTAAGAAGTAAATACGACAGTACGATTTTCCTCAATAAAATATGATTTTCCAACAAACAAACAAAATGATTTTAATTTTACGTGTGTGCTATTTTCATTGACAAAGTACTTATCGATCAAAAATAGGATTTTGGGAGAAAAAGAATAGGATTTTTGTTCAGTTGGGGTTGGCAGCTCTGCAAAAGGCATTGATCCGCATATCAGTCCGTGTTTTTTTTGTAAAATACATTTTTTTTCTCAGTAAAATACAACTTTTGGGATTAAAGAATACAGTTTTTGAATTCCAGAGGTTAATTGGCAGGTCTGCATCTTCATTTTCATCATGATGATGATAATCATCATCATAGTCATCCTCATTGTCATCATCATCATTATCCTCATAATCAAAATCATTTCCATCATGGTCATCATCATTTCCATTCATCATCCATTTATCCCATACCTTGGGATTGGATGTAAAAATTATTCTAAAATAGCCTTCTTTCCATGCGGTCCAGTCTTTAGCATCCTTAGAGACGGCGCTTTATAAGCAACTTTTTTTTATTATCATTAGTATTATTATTATCAAGGTTCGCTAGTCTTAGACCTTCTGCCACAGTCTTATTCTATGCTTTTCAGCAAATAGTTCAAAAAATAGTAATAACAGTTTGATAATAATACTGATAACATACCTTAGATAACTTTTCAATCTTTCTTTTTTTTTCTTCAATATTCAACCTGATGAAATGTTATTCCATAATTATCTAACTCTCATGAACCCAATAATAATTATATTTGCTTATATAGCGCCTAACACTTACTTTATCAGAAGTCTCTAAGTGCCCTACAATAATGCAGCATAATTCCCCTGGCTTTAGCAGTGCAGCTGTTACGATGAATTTTAAGTTGAAAATTTGTTTGTTTGTTTGTTTGTTTGTTGTTTTGAGGGAGGGTGTTTGCAAGTGTTATTTGTTATAAATATGAATACATGGGTGGTTTAAACTGCCATTCGAAGTGAAAGAGTCAACACCACCTCATATCTTCTAATGCTGATGTCCCTCAACAGGTCCTCAGCCAGACCGACGAGCATCGTCAGCGCGTCCTGGTCTCGGCTGCCAAGAACGTGCGGGTGTGGTTCATCAAGGTACGCAAGCTCAAGGCCATCTACCACACCCTCAATCTCTTCAATCTGGACGTCACCCAGAAGTGCCTCATTGCTGAATGCTGGTGCCCAATCACTGACTTGGACAAGATCCAGATGGCCCTCAGACGAGGCACTGTGAGTAGTTCAAGTCCATTTATTCAAAACCACACAAGACATGATATAATGTTTTACAAAAAAAGAGACTGATAATAGTACATTAATCAACATAAATTAACTCGATTACATCATAAAATGAACGGTTTTAGGACCCCTCAATCTCAGTAGTGCACATGTTGAAAATACATTGAATATGCAAGGCATCAGGCATAATAATAATTATTATTTTTTGTATAGTGCATAACACAAAGGCATAACTGCATTTCTTTATGCCATCTACAGAACAGAATACAGAAGGAGTGGAAATGATGGAAGAGGCTCTGCCCATCTTTCGGCATTGCATATTTTGTAACACTCAGGATTGAAGAAATGTTGGCCAATTTGCTTAGCTATGTTGTTAATTGTTTGTCTTAAATCACTCATTTTTTAAGTGAACACTACTTTGAGTTAATAAAGACGCAATTTCACACTAAGAATGTACTTCATTGATGCTAATAGGCCTACTGGAAAACGTTGGACAGAATTATTTAGCTTTTACATTCTCTGGGTCTATTATAATCCATTCTATTGCTTTAAGGCATTGTTTGTGTTATTAGGAAATTTAGATGATTGTTCGTTCGTGTCTCCTTAGATCAAGATTACAGAACCGTTCCTAAATTAAATTTAATTAGATTAAGTTATTCCATCGTCCCATGGCTGCGATGGCCGTCTCATTTACAAGAGCCAAATCATTTATCAAATCAAGAGTCTTATCATTTAGATGATAAGACTGAATCATATCGTCTGCAGAGAGCCAGGCAGGTTTTAGCTTTGTGTGAAATTATGAGTTAACATCTGTTTATATCTCAGCTGACGAAATCATGATCAATTTATTTTAGGTGTGGACAGAACTATTCTCATTGTGCCACACTGTTCGCTGTCTCATTGTTACAGCAATTTGGTTTGACCTTGTTGTGAACCTGTACCAGCCCGATTTCCCTTTAAATTCACAGCAATGAAGAGTTCAGCTCCAATATATGACCCCTATTTTAAAGGTATAGACAAGTTTCGGAAACGACCTCCTCTCAAAAAATAAAATGGAAGCTCTTATTACCAATCATGTGAAAGAATATGTTTTTACTAAATACGTGATGATATTTGCTGGGAAACCGCCTACTAATTGATATATTTGGTAAATTATTATATCTATCCGGACCGGATAGATATTGCGCAGGTGTGGCGTAGTCCCATGTACATCTCTCTGTGTACAGTGCTTGTAACTTTACTAAGACTGGGTCAAATTTCTTATCATTTTGATGATTCCAGAACCTTGCAGTACCAGGTACTCAACAATACTTATATGCTAGATGGTCAACCTTTTCTGATCGATTCCACAATTTTTCTTTCACAATGCAATCGCATGACTTGAACTGGTCTTTACCTTTAAACACCATTTGTACCATTTGTTTGAAATTTAGGAGAGAAGTGGCTCAACAGTTCCGTCCATTCTAAATCGCATGGAGACCAGTGAAGACCCACCGACGTATAACAAGGTCAACAAGTTCACCTCCTGCTTCCAGAGTCTGGTCGATGCCTATGGTGTTTGCACCTACGGAGAGGTCAATCCAGGTCAGACAAACGATGAGCACCATTCACATTTGATCTGTTGAACTGCCTCCCCCAAAAAAGCCATAATAAATGACCTAAGAGTACTAACTTACCTTTGTTTTATTGTTTGTTTTTGTTTTTAAGTGCATTACTATTTAGTCATTTTATATTGCCACTGGTGTTTGAAAGATAGCGTACTATGTCATATGTTAATAGGGCTGCATTAAGAAACTGTGAGAATGTGTCCCACTATCATTTGTAGGCCCTTCAAGAATGTGAGCTCAAGAACAGGCTTGAAAATGCTTTTGTTAATTTCATATGTTCTTGTTTGCTTATCGTTAAAGCTTGTAAAAATCTACAAAAGCAGGGATAAAAGGTCATGTGGGGATGAAAGTAGTAGCTGTGTGTAACAATGGTACTACACATACCCACCTATCTGTGTGTTATAACATAGAAAATGTAAAATCAAGTGTATGCTTTAAGTAATGGTGGCATATGTAAACGAACTGTTATACATGTTTCTTTTGTTTTACTTCCGTCTGCAGCTCCTTTCACCATCATCACCTATCCGTTCCTCTTCTCCATCATGTTTGGTGATCTCGGTCACGGCACGATCATGTTCCTCTTTGGACTGTGGCTGGTGGTGAGGGAGAAGCAACTCCACGCCTCCCTAGCCAATCATGAGGTAAGTGTGACCTTTGGAGTGTTGTCTTCAAGTCCTTTGTTTCATCTATCCTATGTCCTGCTAGAGTTAGGATTAGGGTATGTAGGATTATGTCATTTGAGATGATATTGTCAAGTCTTTTGGCTTATGTGTCCCGTGTCCTATTAAGGTTTGGTTAGTGTTAAGGTCCCTAGCCAATCATGAGGTAAGTGTGACCTTTGGGGTGTTGTCTTCAAGTCCTTTGTTTCATCTATCCTATGTCCTGCTAGAGTTAGGATTAGGGTATGTAGGATTATGTCATTTGAGATGATATTGTCAAGTCTTTTGGCCCATGTGTCCCGTGTCCTATTAAGGTTTGGTTAGTGTTAAGGTCCGTAGCCAACCATGAGGTGAGTGTGACCTTTGGGGTGATATCTTCAAGTCCTTTGTGTCATCTATCCTATGTCATGTTAGATTTAGGATTAGGGTATGTAGAGTTATGTCTTTGAGATGATGTTGTCAAGTCTTTTGGCCCATGTGTCCCGTGTCCTATTAAGGTTTGGTTAGTGTTAGAGTCCGAAGCCAACCACGAGGTGAGTGTGACCTTAGCTATGGAAATAAGAGAACATTCCCCTCCCCCCTCCCCTTCACTCTACACAAGTCCTGGGTCCACCCCCTACTATGAGCAGTTGTATCACTTAGATTGTAGCCTTTTCAGAGATGTACTAGGTAAACCTGGTAGGAATTTATTCCTTGAAACGCAACGCAAGTGACAGCTGCACTGCTAAAGCCAGGGTAAATATGCTGCATTGTTGTAGAGCGCTAAGAGACTTCTGATAAAGTTAGTGTTAGGCGCTATATAAGCAAATATAAGTATAATTATTATTATCATTTCTACTTTCTTTGTAGATGTTTGGCACAGTGTATGGTGGAAGGTACGTACTGATGATGATGGGCTTTTTCTCGATCTACACCGGCTTTGTCTACAACGACTGCTTCTCCAAATCATTCAACATTTTTGGATCCACCTGGAATGTGTCTGCTGCAGGTTATTCGTGAGTATTAAAATTATTAATTGAATATTACTTTGTTACAATAATAATAATAATATTCCACATTTATATAGTGCCCAATACATCGATTCAAGGATGTGTCTAAGGGCTTTACAGATATATTATTACCTTTGTCATCGGATTCAGGCTTACCTGCACACAATGTATGCACATTCTCCACTCCCTGGGGAACATTCCAGCCAGTCGCCATTTTACAAGCGCACACTTGCTCATCCAACCACATTAACTTACGCATCCTACCGGGTACCCATTTAACACCTGGGTGGAGAGTGGCAAATGTAGATTAACGTCTTGCCAAAGGACATTAGTGCTGCGGCGGGACTCGAACCCTGATCTGCAGTCGGGTGACTTATCCACTAGACCATTACTGATAACATGATCGCAAAGACTTACACGAAATCAACCTAAGGCAAATTAAATCTCATGACGAAATGTTTGAACGATACAGCAACATTACGTAATCCAAAGGGGATTTCTGTAAGCATTATAATTTAAATTGGGTATTGAAATTGTACAAGTTGGTATCTTAAAAGTCTTAGTGATGGTGTTTGATAAAGTCACATTGATTGGGTCATTAGACCAAGAACGTACAACGTACTATCATGAGATATATACAATACTATATATAGTAACATGTAGGAGAGGTGTATGTGTCAAAAGTCGACTGGTATAATCAATGTACCAAAAATGCAAAGGTTGTGGGTTCAAGCCCTGGCATGGCATGTAGATATATGTCCTTGAGCATAGCCATAAATCTACATTATACTTCTCCACCCATGTGCTAAGTTGGCTTGTGCAGGCCTGTCCAAGGGCAACTGGCTGGAATGCTCCCCAGAGAGTGGAGAATGTGCACTATCATGTGCAGAACAGCAATTTAATCATATAACTGGGGTAACAATAATAAGTATGCATTTTGGTCAGTTGTGACTGGTAAAGTGCTTCATAAGGAGCAGTTATCAACTAAGCATTGTGGCATGCGCCTGTAATCCACCTAACAATGGAAGTTACAAACTGATTCAGCCAAGGACGCAGGTTTGAAACTGAGTCGCGTCTTTCGGATGGTGACATTTAAAGATCGGTCCCCAGACGTATTTAATCATATCTGATTGATAAACATCTGTAAAAACCCAATACACACACACACACATTGCTTAGAGTCTGTCCATCCCTAAATTCTTTCAAGAAAAATCTAAAAATATTTTTGCTCAAATGTTATAGTAATATACAAGAATAATCTGATAACAGTTGGTAATTATCTTAATTTTTCATTTAGGTCTTCATCATCTGCTCGATTAATTTAATATTTATTTGGTCTTATGATCTTACCTTTCCAAAATTAACATTATAACTACCTTTTTTCGGTCATGATTTGTCCTGCTTCTTCTTCCCCCTTTTCCATTTTTCTTCTTATCTGTTTTACTTCTCCTTGTTCGTTTCGTGGTTGTACATTGTATGTTGTTATGTAATATTGTCTTGTGTTTTCTAAGTCTTTGTAGGCAAAATTTGAAACTTTTATATTTATATTTTTTTCTGGGGGATCCACAAACTACAAGCACTGCTTTTTAGTGGATCCCCCCCCCCCCCCCATTACCTCAGAAATTAAGAATTTCTTGTAATAATTTTATTATGTGCAAAGTTTATTTGTATAGTTTCCTGAAAAAATGAATTATGTATGAACAAAAATGTAATATCTTTGTTTAGCTTTCTGTTGGAAATGAAATAAATATGAATATGAATATAATATGAATTATTTGTTGTTGTTTCAGTCACCAACTATTGGAACAGGACATCTCCATCATCTTGGATCCAAAGACGACTTTCAATGGATCAGACCCTTATCCATTTGGAGTAGATCCAGTAAGTGCTCAGAGTCATCTAATGAATGTCAGAAATGTAGTTCTAATGTTTGGGAAATCCAACCTTACAGCAGTTTGGTATATAAAAAAAAGAATGAATCAGGATGCAAAGACTACATTTCCAGTACCCAACCCTTATACATTTGAAGTAGATCCAAAGAATGTTCACTTGTTTGATATCAGAATTCAGTGCAATACTAAATATGTTTATCAGTTACTAAGTTTTCAGCTTGGAAAAAAAATTCTCATCCAACTTTGGTATTCAGTTTTTGGCCAAGTTCAAGATATCTCCCTGGCAGCTTTAACCACTTGACTGATATTGGTTTAAAACGTGTTCATACCCCCTGTGCTACTGCATTTTTGTACTGTACAAAAACCTGACAAACACTGTACACAAAAAAGCCGGATTTTCTTTTGGAGGAGCGCCATCTACTTTTCAAGATCTGTATAACATCTTTGCAGTGCTAATTACACAGTAGGGCTTGGCATTATGCAGTGCTACGGTCTTGAAAGTGCAATGCCCTAAGCACGTACATGTACGTGGGTAGCAGTCAAGTGGTTAAAGGTAATACAAAGTTTTGGGAAATTTTGAAAAATTGAGTGGTAGTGATTCTTTTACAAGTTTGATACATTCGGATGCCCCTGTGGATGTATTATAAGCCCTAGAAAATTAAGCCCCTAAAACACTTCTGCTTTCGAGAAAAATGGAATATATAAAACTGGTGCTCCCGGTAAATTTTGATAAATTTCAAATAGCACCTACGGCCGTACAATAGTAGCTGCGACCATGAAAATCTCTGAATATGTAGTTGTGATATATAATTTCCAAATGGGAATAGCTAGTCGGTCGATTTTAGTCAAGAAACATTGTTTTATAGCTTAATTAATATCTTGACCTTTAGAGGGAGCTTTACAGCATAAAGAGTTAATTTGAACCGCGACAACGCGACAACGATGACTGAATATTGTATGATCACATATGCTTCCAATATGTTCATTAGAACCAAATTCATGACCCCATACCAAAACTTTGTATTACCTTTAAGCCAATTAATTTTGAAAGCCTTGACAGCCTTGACTGGCAGTACACCCAAAAGTTGTTCTCCTACGCAGCTCATGGTAAGCTGCCTGCATACAAAGAAAGTATGTATGCACGCATTACGAAGAAAGTATGTATGCATGCATTTAATTGTTAGCTAAGCCAAATGGTCAGTAAAATTCAAATATTGAATTGAATATAGAGCACTAACTAACAACAGTGATGATTTTCAAACTCTTTGTCATAAACACATGTTATGTACTAAATGTATACGAATAAAGTCATATTTCTTCATATTATTGTATTATTATTATTCTTATTTTAGATTTGGCAGCTGGCCTCCAATAAGATCAACTTCTTAAATTCCTTCAAGATGAAGATGTCTGTCATCTTTGGAATCAGTCAGATGTTGTTTGGAGTCATTCTCAGTCTCTTCAACCACCTGTGAGTCCAGGGACATGTTTCACAAAGCCTTTTTTCAATGACAAATGACAAAAATCAGTGACAAATCTGCTGATAACCAATCAGAAGCAAGGATTTCAGTAGCTTATAACAAAAATTGTCATTTGTCACTCATGATGACAAGTTTTGTGGCTCTGATATATGTATCACTTTCACCTACTTTAAAACCAGAAAATGTCATGGCAACTATATTGTAGTGGTACGCCAGTTGTGATTTTTTTCACTTTGTATTATGGATCTTGTGCAAATCTGAAGCATTGCGTAATTATAGAAAACATTCCATGTTTGTGAAAGGTTCTGGTTTGTCAATATAGCGCTTTATAGAGACTTCGATGGTAAGCGCTTTATAAGCACCGTTTTTATTATTATTATTTATATCCATCTTAAGAGATGCATATGGTGCCTCCAAGTCACTACAAGTACCCCCGGTGTAGCTTAGATGTTCTAAAGTTCGAATTACTACCTACTATGCACCCACTTACTACACCTGGGTCGAGTGAGGCAAGTGTAGATTAATTAAGCATGTCTGACCTGTGACAGGGACTTGGACCTCTTTTCTTGTGGTTCACAGTCCAGAGATTTATCCACTAGACCACAAGGTGTTGTCAGGCTGTTTGGCAGAAACTTCTTAGCTCTTGGTCTAAACTGGGTGAAATGTGGTCCTATAGCATCACAGAGGGATCATGATGTGGGAGGGAGGATCAAAGCAATTTTACATGTTGAAAGTATGCCATGATACTACATTAACTTAACATAAAATCCATGTAACAAGCTCATTCTATCATTTTCTATATCATACTATGGAGTTGTTATAGATCAGGGATCGTTTAACAATGTTAAATCTGAGATGCCCGGCCCTACGTGTTTTTAGTGTCTGAGATATGTATATTGAAGCCCTAAAAAATTTGCGCTTCAAAAAGATCAAGAAGTGCCTCAAAAAGTAAAAACCTTTGAGTAACCGGTTTTACCATACTCGTTTAACTCGTATAATATACTCGTATAATTATCATTGAAGCATGAGCTAAATAGAGGATTTTTCTAAATAAAGGATCTAAGACAAAGTTACCGGATCCCTTTAAATGCCATCTTGTTTACTTCCAGTCACTTCAAGAGGTCGATCAATATCTGGTGCGAGTTTATGCCCCAGCTGGTCTTCATGCTCTCCATCTTCGGCTATCTGGTGTTTCTCATCTTCTACAAGTGGCTCTTCATCGATGTTTGGAACATGCATAAAGCCCCCAGCCTTATCCTGACCCTGATCAACATGGGACTTCTGACTCCACCCGATCCTGTCATGTTCCCCGGTCAGGTAAGCAAGCATACAAAAGGAGAGTGATTTAGGCATTAAAATGTCTTTAAAAGGGCAAACTATGATATTAATTGAAAAAAAGGACATTTATCCGAAAAATAATATGCACTTGATAATCCTAGTACGTTTCTGGCAATTTCGTCATTCCTAATTATGAAATTATCAAACTATCAAATCGGACGTGCCCACAATGACATCAAATGCGTTATCAAGCCATGTGACCGTATTACCTTTTTTCGAGGGACGTAGCCCAGCAAGCGTGAGAACTGTGAAAAATGGATGGCTATTATCATTTTTTGGTCAATTTAGAGATTTTCTGAAAAATCAGAGGCTGGAATATTAATAAGTAGAGGTGTATTCATGTTTTGAAAGGCTATGTTAGTTGGGTTAGAGTGGCCCTTTAAGCTGAGTAACATATTAACTAAAGTTAAGTTTAAAGATGTAGTCGAGTTCTGGTCACGTAATTACATTGAGAAACCGTAGGAGCAAGTGAGTAAGGTTGATTATAAGAATTGGTGTAGCCTGTGAGGGTTTCGGAACCATCAAAACGATAGGAAATGTACTCTTATTTGTATACAGTGCTTTTCACTGTGTGTGATTTTCAGAAAACTTGAGTCAATCTCACTATGAACATGACGGACAAAGAAAGCGGACATATTAAACAGTTCCTCATTTTACCCTCAACAATTTCTGTGGTAGACAAAGGAACATCCCTTCACTGCTATTATGTAAAAATGTGTAGAACAGGTGATTATGCATGTGACACCTGTTCTACACATTTGTACATAATAGCAGTGAAGGGATGTTCCTTTGTCTACCATAGCAATTGTTGAGGGTAGAATGGGGAACTGTATATTTTGTCCGCTTTCTTTGTCCGTCATGTTCATAGTGTCTGTTATCATTTTAATGATTAGAAACCTCACAGTATGGAGTGTTCTTAAAAATATACTACGCAGTCAACCTTTCCTGATAACTTCTAGATGGATTCCATCATAGTGTAATGGCATGACCAGTACTCAACTTTATATTTTAGCCCAAATATGCCACTGATTTTTCACGTGGAATGGAGGCCTTCATTGAATTCATCCAAATACGGTAGTGCCAACAAAGCCAGCATGTGAGATGTATCTTGTACACAATAGTACTTTTCATCTCTTTCTCACTCTCTCCCTCTCTCCCTCTCTCTCCCTCTCTCTCTCCCTCTCTCTCTCTCTCTCTCTCTCTCTCTCCCTCTCGCTCCTTCTTTGGTAAATGCATAGGAAGGAATTGGCTTTATTGAATTCTACCAAACAATTGTAGTACAACAAAAACGGCTAGCTAGATATACCTCGTATAGAGAGAGCTCACTTTATCTTCCTTTTTTCTCTCCCTCTCTCCCTCCCCTTTCCCTCCCTCCCTCCCCTCTCTCTCTCTCTCTCTCTCTCTCTCTCTCTCCCTCCCTCCCCTCTCTCTCTCTCTCTCTCTCTCTTTCATTGAAATTTTAACAAACGATTGAAATTCCTACAAGCTAAATATACCATGTACAGAAGAGGTTATTTTATGTTATTCTTATTTTTTTTCCATGCTCTTTCAGGCGGAAATCCAGAAGGTTTTGATCATCGTCGGTGTTGCATGCATCCCTTGGATGTTGTTTCCTAAACCTATAATTATGAAGTTACAGCACGACAAGAAAGTGAAGAAGGTCAGTTATTTTCCCTTATGTCGTCTGTGTGCTCAATGCACATTTAACAATGTGGATTAAATAACAATAATATGTATATTTTACCAAGGGTAGCCTCATCAGAATCGACTGTTATTCCTGAGGGTCCTGTAATCACAATATGGCATAGTTGTGCTCTGAGCTCATTTCTTTTTTAAAGGTAATACACAAGTGACCGTATATGTGACCCGGCACCACAAAACCACCAAAATGTCGCAAAAAATTATTTTCCTGATTTCATCTGATTATGAAAGAAGAAGTTCTCCTCATTAAAATGGTATATTACTTGTCCAAATTGAAGCTTCCTAACCCTTTCAATTTAGTGAATGAAAAGAGCTGGTGAGGGAGGTTACTGGTATTAAATTGTGAGAAAGAGAGCTTTAAAGTTTGGGGCTATTCAAGCATGCGGAGCAAGCAAACCACAGGGAAATCAATAGAAGGGTGAATCAAAAGGCCATAGCAACCACTATGAAGAGATTTTCAGATTAGGCTGAAATTTGGCCTGATGGTCAAACATAGTCTGTTCATTATGTTTCTGAGGTTTCAATGTGTGGACTTAAGTCTTTCAAAAGTTATTATGTTGTAAATGTATAGAGTTGTAATTGGACAGATTAAGTGAACTGCAACATAGTGCCGAGACACCTGCACTAGACAATGCCTATTCATGGTGGACCCGGAGTCTTTTTGTTCCCCCTTACATAACACTGCTTGTCACCTACCGTATCTTGTTTTGTATACATCTGGGCAATTATTTGTAACCACATTATCAGGAATTCTCTCATCGCTGTCTTGCCCGAAGTGTTCAGTAAGCAAAGCTGTAAGGTTGGCCTGATCCCCCGCAGCTAGCCCCCGCATCATCGCTTCGTTGACCGCCCGAGCTACCCGGGCATCTGCGTTGGTGCACCCCGGTACCATCCCACGGCTCTGCTCACGTACAAAACCTGGCATTGTAACGACGTTGTAGACTTTTTCGCAACTTGTCACTCTCAAATGTATAAAATATAATAATGTTCTTACTCTTGATCAACACATTCTGGATATGTGATGTACAATCAAGCTACTCGAAGTCGTTAACGGAGAATATAAGACGAACGCAAATCTGGAACTCGGATGTGAAAGCGGATACAAACAAAATGGCGCGCCGCACTGATTGCTAAAACGGACCAATCACAGCCCGCGTAGCACGACCCGTTAGCAACGACCGACCATTTCCGGACTACGATAATTTCGCTCGGGAAAAGTGATCAAATTTTGGAAGAGACCGAAGGCTGTGCGAAAAAAGCTGGTCTAGAAAAACCGTTTAAAACACATCTTCTACTATGTTTTAGACTTCCAAATTTTGATACTAGGTACAGAAAAGACCACTCTTTCAGAAAATGCAAAAAAACAAAAATCTATTTTTTTCACCTAAATTGACATTTTAGCTGATTACGGAGAATCGCTGGTTGCGACTTTTTGTTGGTTTTGTGGTGCCGGGGGGGTGTTTCACAAAGATCCTAAGTTGAACTTATCTCTAAGTTGGACTTAAAATTCATGGGAAGCCATTAGCATCCTTGAAAATATTTTGTAATTTTTTTTCAGAAGGCATAAAATGTTGATTCAAATCATTCATATTTTCTATTATCATGGGAGATTTCATGTTCTTGATGAGGAATTGATGAAAAGTCTAAAATATTCCAATTTTTGCTTTTGAATATATTTCAATTTAAGGCTTCAATGGCTGTCCAAACTTTTTAAGTCCAACTTAGTGTTAAGTTCTACTTAGGATCTTTGTGAAACACTCCCCAGGTCACATATATCAGTATGATTATTGATTACCCCATTTATACTAGGATTTAGACTGCCCCATGTCCTTTCCAGGGGCGGTCTACTTCCCGGTACAAGTGGGTAACAGAGCTGCCAACTATTCCGTTTTTGCCGGAATTACTCTGTTTTTTCCTACAAATTACGGTATTACGTTTTTTTCTTCATAAAATATGTTTTTTAATTTAAAAAAATAATATTTTTTTTACATACCGCACATCAAACAACTGCCCTCAATTGGTGATTTGATCACAAATTCAATAGAACACTAATTTTAAAACATACTTGAAGAGAAAAATATTCTCAAAAAAATGAAATGCCGATATAACCACCAACAAATTTACCTGCTTGTATGGACAAAACCGCATGATGAATGAACATTTCTGCATTGGAAGTGTGTCGCGCATGGTTGTAAGTATCGTTTTTTATGAATTCCTTTTTTTTGCTTGAAATTCCCTTTTTTTGCCATCATGATTTCTTTTTTTGGTCGCACAAGGTTGGCAGCTCTGGGGTAAGAAGAATTTAGGGCGCCTCATAGTTAGGGGCGTCCAGTGGATACCCCAGACTGGTCCAGGGGCGCCCCAACTCCAGTATGAATGATCGCAGTGATTTAAGAGGGTGATTGGTTACCATGGCAACATTCTTGTGCAGTTGGGTGGTCCTTAATGGCATCGTTTAACAATGTTAAATCTGAGATGCATGTGCATTGCCCTACGTGCCATCAATGTCTGTGATATGGTGTAATAATTGAAGCCCAAAATGATCATGAAGTGCCTCAAAAAAGTAAAAATCTTTGAGTGACCCGTTTTACCATACTCATTTTCCCCAACAGACTGTAGTGTTATGAAAACCGTTAGGAAAACGCAAAATGAAATTTCGATTTTCAATCATAAATATCTTGATAATCAGACAGGCGATCGACTTGTAAAAGTCATGGGATTCCTGAATGACCTAAAGATTATAATTATGAATGCAGCATGAGTTACCGGATCCCTTTAATGGCAGTATAAATATATTTGGGCCTGTCTAAAAAGTTGGGGGCACTCCAAGAGTGCCCTAAATTTAGGCAGCAGTATTAATGGATTAGAGGTGTGTTCCAAGTTACCCCCTTGTACGTTTATTTTTGCAGTTTCATTATTTTATTTTCATTTTCATTTATTATTATCATGTTATTGCTATACACTGTTAATTAAGTAAGAGCATTTGTTCCGTCTTAATCAAGCATAATGTTCATTTCACGTTTCTTGTTGATCCTTATTACATATTTAGATTAAACGTAATTTTAATTTCATTTGTTTTGTAAAGCGTTTAGAAACTGTATCTGTATACCAGTGCTGTATAAATCTTAGATATTATTATTATTTTTTGTATTATTTGCATGACCAGGCTGTGATGTATCGTGACGTACGTATGCTGTCCGGTAAGATTGAGGAGACTACCGAGGTACTGCATCATGATGAACTGGAAGCAGAGACAAGTGGTGCCGCTCACAATGCTCCAAAGGATGATGTGAGTAATCTTACTTTAGTTATGGGAGAAAAGGTTCGAGATCCTACCATCACACATTATTCTCAAGGTCTAAATAAATCACTTTTTCCTCCTCCAATTCCTCTTGGAATTGATTATTCTTAATTTCTACTTCTACATAGTTAAAACAAAATACAAATATATATGAAATGAACCAATGTAAATGGCTAAATTCAACATAAAAATGCCACTGTGTACACGAAATAGTGATGATGTATTTCACACTGTGTTGCCAATTTAGAGATTGTAATGATTATGTACAATTAAATTGTTCTTTTTCAAGAATAGCGCAATGTACTGCATAGGAAATGGACTTAGAATTTTCTGTGATTTTTGCTCCTCCTGATAATGTACAATATATAATTTCTATATATTTGAGAAATGTCACTAAAAGGTGACACTTTACTGATTTTTTAAGATAAAGTTGAGTTATGATCAAGGGATTATACTTTGATATACTGAAACTGTCTGAAAATAAATGGGAAAGGTTGATTGTGTCTACCACGAGGTTTTAAAAATGTTGATGTTATAAGAAATTCATTCAGTCTCGCAGAAAGTCACTTGCACTGCACACACAAATGTGTACCCAGGACTACACACACATGTGGCGTGAAAGTTTGGTCCAAAACATATCACATCTTTCTTGTCATATTTCAAATATTAGGGCATTTGAATTAGAGTGATACTTTCTAATTTTTTCTCTAATATTCCCCCAAACTGAAATGAAAAATGGTGAGAAAGCTCACAAAACATTTTGCCTCTTCATCAGAAGATTATGACCTGCAAGATTCACATCTATCCAGGATATCAGAAAATATCGGAAAAACTTGGAAAAATCTCTTTTTTTTCTAGCCATAGAGAAGTCTTTGAGGTTGAAAAAAGAAATATCAAGCTAAGGAAAATTCAGGGAATTTTATTGTAACCTAATTGCAATAATGGGGATAAGAATGGTAAGTGATTTTTTCTTACGTGTTTATTTTGTCTTTATTCCAGTTTGATTTTGGTGATACATTTGTCTACCAAGCTATCCACACCATTGAGTACTGCCTTGGATGTATCTCACATACAGCGTCTTATCTACGACTCTGGGCTCTCAGCTTGGCCCACGCTGGTAAGGCAATGTTGGTAGTGGTGGTGGTGGTGATGGTGATAATAGTGGAGGTGGTGCTGGTGGTAGTGATGGTGGTGGTGGTAGTGATGGTGGCAGTGGTGGTATGGATGTTAGAAATGATAATAATAATAATATGGTTAATTGTATAGCGCCAGTATCTGTCAGGTTCTGAAGCTCATGGCGTTTTACATGACTTGTATTACCCTGGTCGTAGCCAAGCTGCCAAAGTAACTAGCGCTCAGGCATATCAGGTACCCATTTTTACCTGGGTGGAGAGTGGCAAATGTAGATTAACCTCTTGCCAAAGGACATTAGTGCCGCGGCGGGACTTGAACCCTGTACCTTGGGATCTGTAGTCGGGTGATGGGTGGTAGTGGTGTTGGTGATGGTGTTAGAGGCATAGATAGGGGTGTAGAGGTGTTATGGTCTAGTGAATAAGTCTTCAGACTGTGAACCACAAATTACTGAGTTTGAATTCTGCAGCGGCACTAATTTCCTTTGGCAAGACATTAAGCTACATTTACCACACTTGATCCAGGTGTAGTGAGTGGGACCCTGGTAGGGTTTATTCCATGGATGTACTGAGTGCTACGGTTGCTGGAGCTAAAGCAGAGCCAGAGGTAATATCCAAAGTCCTTTGGAAGTGCATAGAGACATTATATCATAATATGATATGCACAGGAACAGGATATTATTTATTATAGGCGTTGGTCATGGTGTTAGTCATGGGCTTTCAGTTTGGTTCATGCTGGTATTAATTTGAGAGTGGTCGTGGTGATAATGGTGGTATGGTTATAAATGGTCATGGTAGGGGTAGCAGCTGTGTTGATAGTAAACGATGGTCATGGTGATATTACATGTAGTAGTGGTGGTAGTAGTGATGGTACAAACAGTGGCAGTAGTAGTGGTGGTGATACCTCATATTACAGAGATTCTGTTTGAGGCTCTTACCCAATTTCTGTACATCTCAATTCTTTTTTCAGAGTTGTCTGAAGTGCTGTGGAACATGATGCTGGCTATAGGTCTGAAGATGGACGGGTATGTGGGAGCGTTTGCAATCTGGGCCATCTTTGCTATATGGGGTGTCCTGACAATCAGTATCCTCCTCTTCATGGAGGGTCTGTCTGCCTTCCTTCATACTCTGCGACTTCACTGGTAAGACTGCGATCTCTCTCTCTCTCTCTCTCTCTCTCTCTCTCTTTGTCTCCTATCTTCCTCTCCCTTATCTTCCTTCATACTCTGCGACTTCACTGGTAAGACTGTGATCCCTCTCTTTCTCTCTCTCTCTCTGTCTGTCTCTTCCTCTCCTCTATCTTCCTCTCTCATATCTTCCTTCATACTCTGCGACTTCACTGGTAAGACTGTGATCCCTCTCTTTCTCTCTCTCTCTCTCTCTCTCTGTCTGTCTCTTCCTCTCCTCTATCTTCCTCTCTCATATCTTCCTTCATACTCTGCGACTTCACTGGTAAGACTGATCTCTCTTTCTCTCTCTCTCTCTCTCTCTCTCTCTCTCTTTCTCTCTTCCTCTCCCTTATCTTCCTTCATACTCTGCGACTTCACTGGTAAGACTGTGATCCCTCTCTTTCTCTCTCTCTCTCTCTGTCTGTCTCTTCCTCTCCTCTATCTTCCTCTCCCCTATCTTCCTTCGTGTGCCACATTTTAAGTAATCTGTTCTCCATAACTAGTAATTGGCCGAGAGATAAATATGTGTAACTTTTCAGGTGTTGCTATCTTAGGTGACAAGTTGTCTTTGGTGGTCATTTGATGGGGTGAAGTTGTCTCACACTCTACACTTGTACAGTTTGTTCTGTCTCATTTACTTCTCATGTGACTTCTCCTTTGTTGGTACTCCAGGCTAAACCATAAGGCCCTAATTCACAAAGGAGTTTTAACTTAACCCATTGTGTTAAACCCTCATTTACATAACCCATGGTTTAAAAATCAGAGAATATAAGCATTAGAGCATATAATTGTTACATAAGCGTTAGAGCATATAATTGTTACATATACCCAGTACTTATGTATGGTAGTGAAACGTGGACTTTAGCCTCTGATACTAAAAAACGTTTGGAAAGTTGCGAAATGTGTTTCTTAAGAAGAATGATGAAAATCCCCTGGACTGACAGAGTTAGTAATGAGGAAGTTCTTACACGAGCTGGAGTGCAAAGGAAAATGATACATGAGATGTTGAGTAGGCAGTTGAAGTTCATGGGTCACATTACACGTAAAGAAGGCCTAGAGAATCTTGCTTTGACAGGGAAGAAGGAGTAGGGGAAGAAGGAGGATACTTTGGATGGACAGTCTGCAGAAATTGTTGGAAGAGAGAGAGGAGTGAAAGAACTGGGAGTGGTACTAATACAGAAGGCTAGGAACCAAGGGTTGTGGAACAGCATGATCGCCAAAGTCAATCGATATGGCACTTAGAGAGAGAGAAGCTTACCTTGCCTAGCGCGCATCTAATATTGGACATCTGACTGTGTCACGCTTATTTTGCGCTTATTTTAGACCTTGGGTTATGTAACTGAGGGTTTAAACCATGGGTTAAATTTAAACCTCCTTTGTGAATTTGGGCCTAATAGTTTAGCCTCTAGTACCAACATGAGAAGTTGATCATTACATTTATATTGGACATTCCATGTCCCATAGGCTTTATCACTTTTTGCTTGGTATTCTACATGATAATATGTTTCTCCTTTTCTCTTTCCAGGGTGGAATTCCAGAGCAAGTTCTTCAAAGGAGAGGGATACGCCTTCATCCCGTTCTCCTTTGATATCATCCTTCAGGCCGACGAAGAGTAAATCATCGTCATCATCATACATCTCAATTTCGTCCTATCCCAATAAAGCAGTTCCTGAGCCCCAAAACACGTTGACAAGTTAACAGCAGAATTGCCAAATCCTTCTGAAAACCAATACTTAAAACTACAAATGTAATTACTTAATATACTTTACTATGAAATACATTCAACAGATATCATGTGTTTCTAAATTTGTATAGATTGTCATTACTAGATCTTGACCTTTTAAAGTGAACTATGAACTTGTGAAGAGTTCCAAGGATGAAAGAATTCATCTGCTTGATTTTCGACGTTGAATTCATTGCTCAACACCTGCATTTTCAATTTTGAAATGTAAAGAAATCTGTGGAAATTGACAAAATAATATCTGTAACCTTGATCCATTTTGTAGATCACTCTGTGTTTTACCATACTTCTGTACCGACTATTTCAATAGCAATACACCTTAAAGGCAGGGTATTTTACGGACATCACTACCACTGCTTTAATGTATTTTCAATTGCGCCATCTCTTGGTAAAGGCATACATAGAGCGATTTTCCGGTTCCTGTACCCAAGCATCATCAAGCACGCGACATCAATCGGTGATGCATTATGGGACTTAGCTGTTGATACATCAGGACATTGTGAGCAGTAGATGGCAGTATATGTTAATCTAAAGAAGTGTCAGTAGATTACCCTGCCTTTAAAGTTACATTTATATTTCGTACAGGACAAATTTTGAGTGTATTATGCTCTTTCACCACTATTATCTTTTTATCTGTATCCATTTGGTTAGTCTACATTGTGTTGGGAAGAATATAGATATATATTTTGATTAATTGATTATATCATACAAATGAGGTTATACTATATTTAAAGAGAATTTGAGAAGTATTTATGATTTTGTTCTTTGAATTTGAAGCCAAATGTTTTGTCAGCATTATGTGTCTGGAGAAACTCCCCTATGAATTTCCTTTTCATCTTTGTATCAAACATTAGATCATCACTAATTATGTGGAAAATCTTATGTTTTAAAACATACTGTTTGTATTTTGGTCTTTTGGGTCTTTTTTTCTCACCGTTTTGGACTACAGTATATTTTTGGCAAGAGTAAATGTATTTTTTTTTTCCATGTCTTTTTTGTCTTTGTCATATTAATTTTTGCTTTTAAATATGAAAGCAAACTAACATTTATCATACATACGCTAAGGTCTAATAGTACTTGTGTTAACATTCCTTTTTAAATCACAACATAAATTATAATTATATTTAAGATAGAGGAAGTAGAACAAATGTTCTTTTTAATATAATTCTAATGAATTGGGGTCTGTATTGAAAGATATTAACAAAAGGATATTTACATAATGTATTTTGGAAATACAGGTAAGGGGGTGAAAAGTTGTACATGTATTTACACTGCCATTTTCATCAATTGTGTAAAATTTGGCAATATATAAATGTTCACAGTATATGTAAGCCTTGCAAATCAGAGGGAGCCAACATATTAATGTACAAAAGATGACATTCAGGGAACAATGTGCATAAATGAACACTGGACATGCTAGATATGTAATTTGTATGTGGTGTTAATGAGATGTTGCAATATCTGTAATTTCACTGTGTCATGTTTTATTTTTTGTTCTTGATGAAAAGCTGTGCCTTTCTGAAAAACAAATCATCTTTTCTGAGGTAGAAGGGCATTAAGTCTTGTCACTTTATACATGTAGCTATTGCCCTTCAAGATTTCAACTAACAAAATATTCCCATGAATACTTAAGGTATGTATACTATATAGAATATTAACTCTACGTTGAGCTTTTGAGAGCATGACTGTAAATTAATTTAGATTTGATACATTTTTATAAAACATGTATCATTTTCAAAAGGTATTTCACTGTAGTACACATAACTCACATACATTTATAGAGAATGTACTCTTGCAAATGTATTTTTGTAGAGCTATATGCCAAGGTTCCTCTTCTACACATGTTTTAAATTCACAACACTTTTAGGGCTTGTTCAGACATGGCGCGGTATTACCACCAAGCTTGTTTACCTGTAATTGAATGGCAATTGCATGCAGCAAAGGAATTGCACATATTTGTTTTGCTCTGTGTTATAAGATACAGAAACATGAAGCGTATTACACTTCACATCATTATTTCTAACAAAAAAACTACATATCGTGTCTGAACGCACTTTAACTATGACATGAGTCGGTTCTCATTTCTTAATTTTCACTGTAGATTAATTTCAATAGATTATATGTGTGTCATGAATGGCTAAAAAGTGCTTCTTAGACATAATACATCGAAATGCCTTCTGTGTGTATTGTAGCGCCGATCAGTGTAACCCATGCCATTGTTTCACATGAGTGTTTTAAGTGCAAGGTCACTTATTGAAACATGTGGTAATTTAAATATACACAATCCAATTGGATGTTGGGTTAATTTGTACGTAGGATAGTTTTGAGAAACGATGACTATTAGGCTAAATTTGATCCATTCTTAAGAGGAATGGAATGATGATTCGTCTCTGAGCACTGGATTTATAAACCTGATGATGTACTGCTTAGCATAAGGTCAAAATATCACCTGAAACTATCACTTGAGTACTTCATATCTGCATTTGAAACCAAAATGGTGATGAAATCTTAATGTAACAAAAGTACTGATTAATAAAAGATAACTCATGTAGATTATAAAAGTTTTTATGTATTACTGTTTTCAATATTCTTGTACCTGTTTTTGTTCAATTAAAGTTTTGTTCATATTATTAGATACTGAGGAACAGATGGAGTATATCAGTAAAGGACTTCAGGGAGGGAAAGAGAGAGAGAGAGAGAGAAGTAGAAGAGAGAAAGAAAGAAAGAATAGTAAAAAGAGAGTGAGAGAGTCAGATCCAATATTGACACAGGAACAAGAGATTTAAAAAATCTGAAAAAGATCGATGATGACTGGATGGAAGGGCACTTAATATGTTCATGAGAAATTACAGAGGAAAAAAATTGTGATTTAATTAAAACTCTAGTCCTGTTTCATTTGCAAATGCTCTAAAAACTGGAAGGAAGAGAGAAAAGGGGAGAAAATGTATTTTTAATTCAGCAAATTACTTTGTGAAAATATAACATAAAAGGGCAGGAAGAGGAGGTGACGTGGATCAATCATATCATTATTTATTGTATCATCACCACAAGCATGCAAACACAAGACATTTTCGTATAACGTATTTTTAAATTATACCATATTTTTGGCTGCAGAATTACAAAGTAAACTGAACTATGATCTTCGCTCTGCCGTCGTTTTTAATGCTTGACACCCCAATTATTTTTTTGTTATTTTACAGAAAAATAAATAACGGTAGATCTAGATTGATAAATAAATTTTAAAAAATGAAATGGGGGAAAAAAATGAAATTAAAGAAAGACAACGAAAAATTGAATTAAAAAAAAAAAATCAAGAACAAAATATATATTTTTTTTGGGGGGAGGGGGCCTTTATAGCTGGGGGCAAAAGGTCAGATATTTTTAGTTGTGTGTGCATGTTTTCAAAGACACCGTAATTTAAATGGCAAACAAAAAACGGGCGCGAGATCGAAAGCGCATGCACTGCATATGCCTGCACTACTACCGTAGGATATTTGCATGCACCGTGCATGTTCAGTATGCACCGTACTCGTGTACCCAGCTCAGTTCCGAAACAAAACGAAAAAAAACCTGAAGATCGCATTGTCTATTACCCAAATAAACACAGACCGATTTGCATAATTGGCCTGTTTACTTCATACTGAATAAATGTATCACTGAATGCAGCAATTTTCCCGTGCTGGGAAGGCTAGGCGTCAACAAAAACCCATTCGATCGCTCTAGATCTGACTCGGCTCAGCTCAGACTCAGTGGAGTCGGTGTAGGCTAGATCTACAACTTTACAAGTTACAACAAGACTGCGGGAAGGACAACGCAATGCAACGGCCACCTCACCCTTCACAAATGCAGCCGGTATGTCAACTTCTACTTCTATTTCTAGACCATGCTAATATTCGTCGAAAGCCTTTTCAGCAACTAAAATGGAATCAGTAATGTAATTTTGTACTATTGTTGAATGTTGTACGCCTAGTCATTTCACGCATCAGAATCATCAATGAAAATGAAAATTTAAATTGAGACATCACATGTCATGTGAATTGTGATGATGTAGACAGCAATAACCATCTGATTTGGGTCATTTCTTTAATAAAACTGACATTTGTTGTCATTCCCGAATAATATGTATAGAGGCGGTCAGAGGAGCCAGATGCAATCTCAGCGGAACAACCGTCGATATCAGAGACTGAAGCTTTCGGTCTACGACTAGTGTAGGGGCGCGCTGGTCCGGCCGAGAATAAGTATTGTCTTAATAGACGATGATATCCTCGTAAACGCTGAGAAATTGTGTCCTTAAAAACAAAGATTGTCCGCATTTTTGCCGACATTTATTTCATTGGCGTTCGGCAGGTTTCTGGTTCCCAAATCGCGCGCTAGCGATATGAGAAAAGGATATCGCGTAAGAAAATAACCCCAGTTCATCGTCTGCTTACCGTATTTGCGATAAGGCCGCAGCGCCGTATAGGCCGCACCCCCGATTTTGACATTAAAAAAAAAAAATATATTGTTTTTTTTTTTTTTTTTTGGTTATTGTTTTGTTGCCGAAAACCCACGCGGGGAAGGAACTTCATTTAACATCGAGGTGCAGTTAAAGGCGCTGATTTGTGCTTGTAAACTTGTCACAAATAATAGTAACAATGTCGTTTTTAGAAAAATGTGTAAGATCATTAATGTGAATTAAAAACAATAGAGTACTAGGTCCTAGGATAGAACCTTGTGGTACACCATTTGTTATATAAAAAAAATTGAGGAATTATTATTATAAACTACATATTGAGATCTATTAGAAAGATTACTTTCAAATCAAGATGACAGACACATTTTAGTGTTGTTGTAGTTTCCGAGTGGTGAGTCAACCCACTGATTACTGAGCTGGGAGACATTGCCAGGCATAGCGCCATAAATCGAAACTAAAAAAAAAAAAAAAAAATCTTTTTTTACTCTTTCGCCGCATAGGCCGCACCCCGACTTTTTGATATTTTCTCTTCCAAAAATACTGCGGCCTATACGCCGGCAAATACGGTATATATGGGTTGTCCGTCTTCCCTAGGATTTATCGCTCATAACGTGATAGCCTCTGTACAAAATCAATGCAAAATGCATCAGGGAATCTGTTTTTCCCATCACCACCACTCGGATCGGAAAATGAAACGTCTGCGAAAATGCGGACGATCCTTATTCTCAGACCACCCCCCTAATGTATACTTTTACTAGATCTAAGTAGATCTAATGTTAGTAAGTTATACTAGACTAGATCTTTAGATAAAAAACAAAATAATACCCTTGCATGTTTGTTTGTTAATTTTTTTTCTGTTTTTTTTTTTACTAAAAGCAACAGCTACCCACCCGTGTCCAGTAGCCATTCTGAACCATCAGGCTAGCTAGAGTTTATATGCACATATTATTTTTCGGTTAGACCATCGTCATGATGCCATGCCTCTACTAGCTATTACTCACATACATGTACATCATGTACCTTCATTGGTTGCCAATCAAACAGAATTTTTTTTAAAGATTATTTTATTTATATACAATTTTTTTCATAACCAGGCAAGTATTTTAATGACTGTCTTAATTGAGTTGTATCGACCTGTGGGTACAAACCTTCGCTCCAATGCGGACCCATTTCGATTGACTTTTCATGTGGCTCGTAGTAAGGCAGGAGACCGCACATTCACTGTTGCAGCAGCTATAAGGAGTGGAATAAACTTCCCTCCATTATAAAAGCTGCTCCATCAGTGGATGTTTTACAAAAACTTCTTAAAAAAATAAAGGTAAAGACCAGTAATGGTCATGCGATTGCATTGTGAAAGAAACGTGGAATCGATCAGAAAAGGTTGATCATCTAGCATCTAGCATCTGCAAGGTTCTGGAATCATCAAAATGATAAGAAATTTGGCCCATTCTTCGTAAAGTTACAAGCACTATACACAGAAAGATGTATATGGGACTACCCTATATCTCTCACACGACCATGAGAGAAACAAATTTACCAAATATATGAATTAGTAGGCGGTTTCCCGGCAAATTTTTTATCATCATGTATTAGTCAAAACATATTCTTTCACATGATTGGTAATGAGAGCTTCCATTTCATTTTTTGAAATTGGGGCGTTTCCAATACTGGTCTTTACCTTTAAAACAAACTTATTTCCTACTTGATTCGCTATTATTTTTATTTTTTTCAATGTTATGTTATTGTTAAATTGCACTAACTCCAAGATTTTTTTTTCCCTGTCTTATTTTTGCATCACTGATTTCAAAAGTAGGCCACATTTGATTTGTTTGTGGATCATAACAACAAAATCTTACAAAAATAAAATAAAATAGGGAAGTTTTGAAGTAAACAGTAAGATTTTTTTTTAAAGGTGTGTTTTTCATGAGAACTCCACCTATCACATTTTCATTTTTAGATGAGGTAATCCCTTTACAGCAAATGTAAAGAAGAAAAAATGTGTTGAAGTGAGAGACTGTTTTCCAAAGTTCCAAAGAAGCTATAAAAATTGTTTGCATAAAAAAACTCAATTTTCTCTCATTTTCTCTTTTGATGAACAGGGTTTCATGCCTGGAGGTGGCAATGCTCCTATGCTACAGCAGTCACAGGGGTTTGCCATGCATGGTATGGGCATGCCTGCTCCCAACCAGGTCCCTCCAAATCAACCAATGCTGAACCACCACCAGCAGCCCATGCCCAATCAACCAATGGGAGGGGCGCAACAACATAGGGAGTATGGAGCACCTCCGCTGCAGTACGGTCAGCAGCAGCAGCGCATGCAGGTTCCGAATCAGCAGCAACCACAACAAATGCATTATCCACAGCAGCAGCAGCAGCAGCAGCAGCAGCAGCAGCAGGGGATTCATCTACCGTTTCACCAGCAGCAGGGTCAGACTCAGTTTCCACCTCAACAGCAGGCACCGATGCAGCAGCAGCACCAGCAGCAGCAGTTTCATCCACATGCTTCTAGTTCATCCAATGGTAAGCTCTCTTTCAGCCATCTCTAAAACTGGCTAGATATCTTTCAGCTACCTTCAAAGTACTTTTGGGGGTGGGCATACAGTAGGGGGCAAACTTGCACCCAAGTAATGATCCACAGTCTATGGAATAAAATACAGGATCTGTTTGTTCACACTCCAGTACCCCCCAGACAACTATCCCCTACAACAACCATCCTCTAGGACAACTACCCCCGGGACAACTTTCCAGGGGGGTAGCATACCTGCCAACCCTCCCGAATAATCCAGAATATCCCGTTTTTCTGGATTTTTAGGACCCCAAAAATGCGGGGGGGGGGGGGGGGGGGGGGTCACACTCCAGTACCCCCCAGACAACTACCCCCTACGACAACCATCCTCTAGGACAACTACCCCCGGGACAACTTTTCAGGGGGGTAGCATACCTGCCAACCCTCCCGAATAATCCGGAATATCCCGTTTTTCTGGATTTTTAGGACCCCAAAAATGCGGGAGATTCCGGATTTTCAAATTTTTTTTTTTTTTTTTTTTTTTTTTTGGTGTTGCTTAAGCCAAATTAAGCTTGTTTTATCATATGCTGCGATGTGAGAGTTCACGTATTGCGTGCGTTGAAGGGCTGCATGATTGAGCAGTGAATTTGTATTCGCTTTTTTGCACATGTGCAAACACCCGTTAAGGGTACAGATTTCTTATTTTCGAAGAAATACCATGCTAAAAATTCTTTATTCTCATTTTCAAATGTTGGCAGGTATGGGGTAGTCGTTCTAGGGGGTAGTTGACCGGGGGTGGATGTCTTGATTTTCAGAATTGCTTCGGGAGGGGGGGAGGGGGGGGGGGGTCACACTCCAGTTTGTTTATGTGCTTGTGATTGTGTGGGTCAAATGCTTCATTCCCATTTTTAAAAACACATTTGTAGGGGAAAAGTATTTGCTGGAAAATGTGCTAACACACGATATGTTTGTTTTCATACAATTCAAGATTAATGCACAACTCCACCACTGTCATAGAATCTCTATTAATTAATCAATGTTTGCCCATTTCTTTATACAGCTAATGTTACACCTGGCTGGAAAGTGGGACTCTATGCAAGCGAGAAAGACAAGATGGTAAAAAAGAAACTCCATTCCTCTTTATTTACCTATTTATGACATTTAATCTATTATTCATTTCTTTAATATACCTGTGTAAAAGTGCTTTTCATTGAGCTTATGATGGTTTCTTGCAACAGGCAGTTTCTTAATCATTAATGACACATGGATGCCAAATTATATTGGTGATTACCTTTTACTAATCATTTTATCCATTTGAAGAATTTTGCTGAAAGATTGAAAAGGACACAGGGATGGATTCTGAGAAAAAGTTGACAATAAACAAAGAAAGAGGTGCAAAAATGATGTATGAAAGTAGGACTACATGTACATACATTTGTTGTGTTTCATCTGCTGTTACTGCTGTAGATTTGTATATTTTAGGTGGAATGTATCAACGAGCTACATCTGCTGTGCTGTATATCTCTAGGTTTTATCTGTTGGTATATATCTGAAGGTTTTATCATCTGCTTTATATCTGTAGGTTTTCAGGTGACATGAACCGACGAGCTTCATCCTCAAATTGAAAAGTCAAGGATAGAATAAACTAGATGATTTATTTACCCATTATTCATCCTCCCTTTTACGTCTCATATATACTGTATGCAGAGATTCCTACCGTTACGGTTTCGCCGTATTTTTTCTGGTTTTATTGCCCTTGTTACAGCCTTACATTAAACAACCAAAAGGTTACGGGAAACGATGAATAAGTATATTAAAGCGTATGCCGCTTATTTACACATAGCCTCCGTACACAGCTCTGTACATTGCTGCATGTCACGCATTTACTCACAAGTTCACTGAATTTGACTACGTTGGATGGGCACTTTCGCTCGCTCCACGCTAATTGTGCACATGGTCTATGATGCCACCAGCAGACTATCCGACGCCATCTTGTTTAATTCTGAAACAACGCGGCGCCGTCGTTGTTTTGATACTAGTATTCTATGCGCGGTTGTGCGTTTTTGGGGAGCGTGATGGTGGATGATTGTGTGCGCGGCGTGAAGACTTCAGCAGGCGCATTTCAAGTGCGATACGGTATGTTGTGTTCATGAACGCAGGGCCTGGGCTTGTACTGGCGGTGTTTTCTTTCTGGATATTATCGTGGATTCACGCAAAAAAGCGAGTTCCCGAGGAGGAGATCCTATGACTGCAAACAGATTTTTTATAACGTTTTGATGCACATCTTTATTTTAAACTTAAAAATGGAAGATTAAAAATGCAGTAATAAGAGTGATTAGGTGTTCGTGTGCATTTTTGCGCAAAAAAGATATGCTGCTTTGTCCTGTGTTCCGGAAAGACCCCCATTTGTAACAGAACATGTGGTAAATGTTCCTGACAACCATTCTATAGGGTTTGCATCTCTGTGTATGTATCAGGATGGACCACAAGAGTTAAACATGTACATATGTAACAGCAACTCAAGCTTAGTATTCAATAGGTCAAGTACTATAAGTTTGACATTTATTTGCACGACTCTTGACCAATCTTAAGATCGGTTTGAGAGTCAACCTTCAATATTTGTCTTTGGAAGTTGACGCCCATACCAGCTTTGCACTCTGTTTATTTATTTTTTTTTCTGTTTGTTTTTTTCCTGCTGACCTTTCAGATTTATATAAGTATGTTTGCCCCAAACTAAGCTTTAATAATAACCCATGAAATTCAAATTGCTTAAGAGTGATTTTAAGGGTCCTTATGTTCATTGGTCTATATGATTATACCCCCCCCCCCTCAAACAAAACAACAACAAAACAAAACAAAATCAGCACTTCACTCTTTACTAAAAAGAACCCTTGTTGAAGGTGACTTACTAAAGAAAGAAAGAATTTGACACCTTGCAAGGCAAACCCTCTATGTGTAGCCAGTTTCTAGTCTACCATTTCAGACTCAAATTTGATGTACCGTACATTGTAAAGCGTACCGTATTTGCCGGCAATAAGGCCGCAGTGCCGCATAGGCCGCACCCCAAACTTTGACATTTCGTAGAGGGAAAGAAAAAAAACGGACCAAACAAAATGGTCGTAATTTTCTTAGAACACTCTTTTTTTTCACAAACTGATACCAAATTCATCAATATTCTTATAAATTTACAAGAAGTTTACCTCAAAAATGATCGTAATTTTGCAGATCTTCGTCGACTTTTAAGCTAGTACTGTATCGCTCGCAGATTTGGTATCCTACAATACCCCTACCTCGATGTGCGGTGTAATCCGGAATAGCGTTTTTCGGCCTGCGCAGTTGCGTTGCGCGGCAGCTAGATCAAAAAGTAACGGCCTGTCCCTTTTTTTAACTTTTTGGCGATGCAATGGTACAGACTTACTAGATCTAGATCTATCGGCAGATTTTATTAGAAAAATAAGTTTTGCCTTTTTTTTTCATCTTCATCTTCATGTCAACTACAGTATGCAGCATAAAATTGTTGGTAAGTTGTGTGGAGTTATTCTAGAATTGTCCTGTACCGTTTTCTAGCCATCCTACCGTTCATAGTCCCATATGTGCAAATGGACGTGATGTTGTTGTAGCGTAAAGGCCGCATCCCGACTTTTGGATATTTTTTCTTCCAAAAACACTGCGGCCTTATCGCCGGCAAATACGGTATGTAGAAACCAGGCAATTATTGTATTAACCAACAAAATATGTATCAAGTGGGACTAAATGAAAACTGTTGAATCAAACTTTGATGGGCTTTTTAACTATCGTGTAACTGAATCGATTTAGCATAGCACTAGTTCAAGCTACATATTGTTACAGTATACATAGTACATTATAAATGTACCTTAGCCTTGCTGAAAGATTCACGTTGAAGACAATAGTCTACAATCGGTCCAGACCCTGACCCTCAAGTCCTGTTTGAACCAGGCCGACTTCCCAGTGGTACAGACCGATCATGAAATTGAATGGAATGCCTGGATGGTAATGACCTGCTGGGCCAGCATTGCAGGCATTCCTGCACTGTATCATCTCACAGGGATCCTACGGTCAAGGGGATGGAGATTGTCCGTGGGGCAACAAGAATAGAATTCTCTAAAATTGTATATTTGATTGTGACCTGCACGCGAGAGAATAACATATTTTCACATTTTGGGGATAGAAATTTATTCATTTTGGTAGAACTGGGTTTTAAAAGTGTTAGATTCATGTATTTCATTTTTAGTATGACTTGATTAAAGGTAAAGACCAGTAATGGTCATGCGATTGCATTGTGAAAGAAACGTTGTGGAATCGATCAGAAAAGGTTGATCATCTAGCATCTAGCATCTGCAAGGTTCTGGAATCATCAAAATGATAAGAAATTTGGCCCATTCTTCATAAAGTTACAAGCACTATACACAGAAAGATGTATATGGGACTACCCTATATCTCTCACACGACCATGAGAGAAACAAATTTACCAAATATATGAATTAGTAGGCGGTTTCCCGGCAAATTTTTTATCATCATGTATTAGTCAAAACATATTCTTTCACATGATTGGTAATGAGAGCTTCCATTTCATTTTTTGAAATTGGGGCGTTTCCAATACTGGTCTTTACCTTTAACAACAAATGAATTCCTGTTAAAAGAAAATATATTAGGAATTCATTTGTTTTCTAATGCAGTGATGTTTGTTGTAACACACAATGCAGAGTAAAAAATGTACCCTTTTTTTTACACAAACACTAATGGTACAATTTTTGAATTGTGATAATTAACATTTTCTACTGAATAAAATTGATCAATGATATTTAGCTCATACAGTACATGAATGTCTGGTTGTGGTCCAAAAGTCCAAAACCAATTTGAGAAACTCAGTAAGTCCTCTATGTGAACACCCCTCCTGTGTCTATCTACTGGCTACAGTATTGTGAGCATGCTGAGCTGCCTGCGGTGTTAATAGTTCATTAGCGATAGACGTCATCTCAACATTTATTTTGTCAGGATCTCTGAACGTCATTAGGAGGATGGTTACCGATTGACCCGTATCAGTTTCTTCTCTGACCAACGGTCTGCTTCACAGCATCTCCATGGCATATGTTATAGAGTGTTAAGTAAAGTGATGTACTTTCTAGTGTTCCTCTATCAAAATTTTACCCAATGTGCCTGTGGATTACTTACATGTTCACTAGTTAATTGATTGATTTACTCGATCAGATCAATCCCTTTTTTTTTTCCTGATCACCTATCATGGATACATCTCCCATTCAAATCATTTAGAAAGTGAAAGCAAAATTTCACGAGTTAGCATTCAAAGCCTATGCAATTCAGTTAAGGTTTTGTTGTAAATGGCATTATAATCCATTTATTGTCCCCTTACATGTTCAAGTTCATGTACATCTACCCACACACACAACCCACACATTCTCAAAGGTACTGTATGTTAGTCTACAAGCACAGACTACGGTATAATTTGACAACTTAACAATGCATTGTGTCTGGAGTCTAGATTATGCTAGCTTGATAATCTATTGTGTAAGATACATGTAGACGATTTACATATACTGTAGCTACAGCTTGGGGTCTATATATATATGATAGTCTTTAGCTCAGACAGTCCAGACCCTGATTTATAATGTATCATACTAGACAAAGGGTCTGAAATGGTAAACTACACATACACACAGATGGGGTAAGTGAAAAGATGATGATTCTTGCAGATGCGATCCAAGAGGGTTAGAGACAGAGAACGTGAGGAGGGAGCTCTGGCAAAGATTAGAGGAGTATAATCTTAACTCTATATTTGGATATAATCATGTTAATTTTGGTAAGCCTGTTAATTATTCTTTTGCCTATTAATCTGCTTCAAGATTTTGGAAGATTTTTGTTTTAATTTAGAGATTTTTCGAAAAGTATTTATTTTTCAGTTTTTTCAATTACAAAAATGATGACATTTCCTTTTTTATAAACACATATATCGCACATTGATAATATTGATAATATTATTTTCTTCTTCGTAGTAGTAGAAGTAGTAGTAGTAGTAGTACATGTAATAGTAGTAGTAGTAATACTGTACATGTATTTTAAAATAATAAAAAGTATTACACCTTGGAGATGGGGTTCACCACTAGTAGGTGTCCAAAGTCATGAGATAAACCCTCACCCCCTCCCCCCAACAAAATGTTGAGAGGTGTTCAATCTAAATGATAACCTATCGAGTTGGACCTTCCTGTTGTTAAATTGTGCAATAGCGGGCACCCTGATATTATTGGGTACTTGTGACAATGTGACATCAATGTACATGTAAGTGTCTAAGAATATATCTTCTCAAGCAACTATGCATATTGCTGACATCACCATTGACGGTATACAGAGATGCCAACCCTCCTGAATTTTTGAATTTTATTTAATAGGTCACTCCACACAAATTGTAAGGCCACCCTAATTTCTTGACAGATTATTTATATTATACTGTATAAGGCTGCGACGGGTAGTCGAATGCTCGAGTACCCGCACGGTTGACAACTACTCGGGTACGATTTCTCGTACCCGAATATTCGGCCGCAAAAAAAAATTAAAAAAAAAATTTAAAAAAAATTTTAAAAAATGTCCAGGCCCACGCTTACCCGTGCCAGGGAGAGCGGCAGCCGCTGGCATGGTACCGTCGGTAAAAATGTTTCCCAACTCAAGCACTGTCAAACTCACCTTTCAGAAACTGGGACCAAATGTCCAGATTTCTGTTTGGACTTGGAGGAAAATGGATTATTCTGCCATCTTTGGTTTTTAAAACAGCATTGTTTACTGTTATTATTCTTATTAAATCGGCGCCTTCAACTGCAACTTATAGTAAAATTGCATGCGTTTTGGGCGAGGGATCTGAGAAACTGCTGAATGGTATGGTAGTGGCAAAAAAAGTCAAAAAAGAAAAAAAAGTCAAAAAAGTCAAAAAATCAAAAAATTCAAAAAAAATCAAAAAAAATCAAAAAAATTATAAAAAATTATAAAAAAAACATGGCGTCCGAATACTCGAGTATTCGCCTGTAAGCCTGGGAGTGTACTCGGGTACCTCATTACACTGTTGTGCACAGCCTTAATACTGTATGCAATTGATAGAAACCTCCCTGATTTCTGAATGAATCCTCTCTGAAAGCTGAATGTAAAGGTTTGCATATCTGGGTCTATCTGTGTCTTATGTGACCTGATGACAAGTTGAGGCGCCTTGTAATAGACACTGCTAATGATCATTTGGTCAAGTAATTATCCGGAGCGTTGATACCACAAGTGATAATGGATTCATCGTTAATCTATCTCATGCCTGGCTGATTAGATGACTGCATCCAGGTTGAATCACTGTTCATTGTCTTGCATCTTTCTTTCTCTGCGTATCCTCCGTCTCTGTCTTCCCCTCTCTCTCCCTCTCTCTCTCCCTCTCTCTCTCCCTCTCTCTCTCCCTCTCCCTCTCTCTCTCTCCCTCTCTCTCTCCCTCTCCCCCCCTCTCTCTCTCTCTCTCTCTCTCCCTTTCTCTCTTTCCTCTTTCTCTCATCCTTTCTCTATCGCCCTTTCCCATCTTCTCATCACCTTTGGTTTATTCGCTCTGCTCCATTCTTTCTCCCTCATTTCCTCTCGCACTATACAACTCCATTCCCCCCCCCCCCTCCCCCCTAGCATTTTGTCTAATACCCTTTTCATATTTAGGGGTAGACTAGAATGGGAGGGAATCTGGATTCAATCCAGACTTTAATAGTTGGGAACCAAACACAAATTTGAATGCTATCATCTTCACTTCATCCCCACTTGATGCAGACATCTGTACCTGCTTTGGGTTCACTTTCGGCAGTGAATATACAAACAGTATTATTCTCTTTCTCTCCTTTTCCCTGTACCTGTTACATTTAATTTCCATCAATAGTAAATAGACCCTTGGCTGTGTAGTTGTATTACTGTCTGTAGACAGAACTGAAAATGGGCACGGAAAAGAGAGAACGAGTTATAAGATGCGATACAGAGCAAAAGGGGAAGGAAAATTGGAGGGAGATGAGAGGCAGACGATGGAATGGATAGATGACTGGCATCAATGAAAACTTGAATAGATATAAATATTTTAGTTATTTAATTTACCTGTAGAGTTATATGGAGAAGAGTATAACAAAGACAGACCCCTCCTCCTTCCTTAAAAAAGGATGGTGATGAGAATGAACGAATGCAGCCTAAACATTAAAGCAGGCCCTGATGTGGCGAGCTTTGCAAGTTAGGTACCTTGAACTTGTATGTCTATGCTCTTTCAAAAGCCTGCACTAGATGCTTTGCCTTATTTCCGTTGTACCAGTCTTTCTGTCATCTCACCCTCGGTAATTAACTCCGATGACATTCTATGGCTGTCACATCAATTTGACTGCAAGACGATGATTTATCAAACAGCGAGAGAGACAAGGGACTGGATTAGTGCGCTGTATCGTTTTGTTATCTCTTAAAGCAATGTATGAGAGTTCACTAACATTCCATGTGCATATGACTTTATGTACATGTATGTACAGTATACAGCTTACATTCATATTCCTGTCTGGTTGTAACTTTTGGAGTACCGGTATAAATTATAATGGGCCCCATCTTATAAAGAGTTGATATCAATCCCAATTTTTGGCAATTGATATCAATCGCAACTATGTACATAAAAAATAGGAGACTGCAAAGTTGCCATTAATTGGAGGACTTGCGATTGAGTTGATTTATGAGAAGAAGCCCAGTATGAGCAATAAGCTATTGTACCGATGCTCCACGTATACATCCCTCGTTGGTGCTAATGCAATTTGTACATCACCAATCCTGAAACAAATTTTTAACCTAAATCATAGAATTTTAAAAAACTGTCTGACCTTTTTCTCCACATTAACATTTCCTTTTATTTCAGGAAACGGCATTATTTCAAACTGAGCCACGCTGTGGAATGTCCCAAAATGTACATTAACATGGTCAAAACATTGCCTCAATATTATGCTTTGATTTTTCATTTTAGTGATTTCTGTGGCAGCAGTACAGTTTGTAGCTTCAAGATCCTTGAATTTATTCCTTTGTACATGTATTTACTAGCAGCAATACTTCAGGGATTCCAGTGGTGCAAGGATTGCACTGGTTTTACAATATAGTATCCAAATGATACATGTTTGCGAGTGCATTAGTGAATATGCACTGCGCGCAGGTTTAAGTCGCAGTAGGATAATTTACGAGACTTGTCAAGTTCATTGTCCATCTCATTGTGACTAAAACCAAGTGCAGTGTATAATATCACTAATGAACGAGCTAAAAACATGTATTATTTGTTTTATAAGATGTGTCTACAATACGACTATAAAGTCGAGAAGTTGACGGTTGTCATCACCAAAATGCACTCCCGTGCATATGGTAAAAATTAATGCACGCACACATGATCCATTTCGACGCTTCTCATTAGCTACATTCTTGAACCCAGTTTATTGTAATATTCGATGTACACTGTACATGCAGTGCTTATTAAAAAGCGTAAGCGCACAGGCTGGTTTGTGAAAGCAGTGGCGTTTACTAAAGAACAACGAGACACTAACCCGAGGATCATCTGACATGGATTGTGGTGGTGGTTATTTTACCCGACTGTTAAGAAAACATAAATGCTTGTTAGTGAGCAACCAGAGGACCGACGGCTTTAGGTCCTCTCCTAGAGACCTGGTAATGAGGATTAATGCCTTACCAAAGGGCACTAGCGCATCGCCTTGGTTTCGAACCCGGGTCACTGGATTATGAGACCACTGCTCTACCAGACCCCTTAATAGCAAACTGAAGACCACACTCTGAGTGAGTGGATGGGCTTCAGTGGCAAAGCTCCTAGTTAGTGGAGGTCGTGGGGGCTGCACTATTTGTATTTCTTTATTTCCATTACTTTTTAAGTACTGGATTATTAGCTATTTGTTTACATATTTGTTTAATTCAGAAGAAAACAAAGCTGATGCAGGAGAAAATGCTACTAGAGGAGAAGAACACATCAAACAACAAATGGCCAAAAGCTTTGGATATTCCCATTTGTCAACTGTCTACATGTATATCTGTAGGAAGAAATGTGTGTTGGAGAATTTGTCTACAATGGCTATTTTCTGATGTGGCTTAAATAGGCAGGTTGACTTTGAAAGAATGATGAATTTGTTCTGAAATTTTAATGCATGCACATGTTCTTTCATTCACTATTTTTAATCAGAATATATGTATGTGGTTTATATATATATTTGTGTGCTCATTTTTATCCACTGGTAATTTTATTTATATTACATATAGAAGAGTTTTGTATAATGTCTGATGATAGCTGTCTTTGATTTGGATTCTGTCAGAAGCATACATATGATACCAGCAATTTACCAAGAATAATGTAAAAACCTAACCCTTCAATTCTCCATGCTTGATTCACAGCAGCATAGTTCAGAGCCACGTCCTCCTGGAGAAGATGATTCCCGTACGCCACGTTATAAGGATAGATCTGGTCCTAACGAGAGTGGGAGGCGAAAAGAGTCCAAGGACAGAAGGAGAGATAGGCGAAGGCGAGATTCTCCGGATAGTGATAATAAAGAATCTGCCTTATGGGATGTTGTAACATCCATCGTTAGTTTCCCTGATGCTAATGATAAACAGGGAGGGGACTCCTGGAATATGAAACGAGGATCAAATGAACGAGACTCAAGGGAGCAAAACTCAAAAGATCAAGATTCAAGAGAACGAGGTTCCAGAGACCAGAACTTTAGAGAACGAGAATTGAGAGAACGAGAAGTGAGAGAACGAGAAGTGAGAGAACGAGAAGTGAGAGAACGAGAAGTGAGATTACGAGAATTGAGAGAACGAGAATTGAGAGAACATGTTGTGAGAGAGCATGCATTGAAAGAACGTAAATTGAGAGAAAAGAGAGACCAAGAAATTGTAAAACTTGACTTGAGAAAACTAGGCTCGAGAGAACAACAATTGATAGAACTTGACACAAAAAAACAAAGCCTGAGAGAACGAGAATTGAGAGAGCGAGCCTCAATAGCCTTAGGCGAGAGGCCTCCAAGAGAAGAAACCCAAGGACATGGAAAAGACAGAGACAGAGAGGAACGCAGACCAGGAGGCAATCGGGACGATAAACAAAAAAGTGGTGGTAACGGTCGAAGGAGGGATGGTAACGATCGAAGAAGGGATGATGATGGTGATGATGATCGGAGGATGAACGAAAGCAATCAAAAGAGGGATGAAGTAGACCAAAGGAGAGATGAGAGCAGAAGTAGAGGACAGAACGAGAGTATCCACAGTTCAAGAGAGAGTCGTCGAGGTGCCAGAAGTCAGGACAGGTATAAAGATGATCAGAAGGGTTCCCGTTCTAGCACAGGAGATCAAAAGAATTCAGATGCCGGTATATACCCAGACAAAGGATCTTCACAGCAAGGCCCATCAAAAGATCGAGAGGGAAGTGCACAGAATGCCTCACAGAGAAGTTCCGATGCCCAACAAGGTAAACAAGCTTTCAAAGGCAGCCAGCAGTGGCAAGACAACCAAGCTCAACAGAGCTGGAACCGAGCAGTTGGGCAATCTCAAGAAGATCGGTTACACAATAAGAAGAAGGAGCAGTGGGGAAAAGGTCAAAACCAAGCTATGTCCAGAAATTCCACCGGTCAGAAGGATGATGTCACTGAACAACCCATGGATATTGAAGATGATGAATCTGCAGGTTCCTCTCTTCAGAATGCCTACATCCAACAGAAGGCTATGGAAGAGATGGCCAATAAGAACGCACAGGAAGCTGTGGCAAGACTCCGTGGCCTCCTGCGGACAGTCGACCAGAAAGGGAGACAAAACAAAGGAGGAAACCAGAAGGGAGAAAACCAGAAGGGAGGAAACCAGAAGGGAGGAAACCAGAAGGGTGGAAACCAAAAGGGAGACAAGGTGAGTCACCGCCTCCACCATTTGTCATTGCTTAGTTTTACAACAACAATAACAACAACAAAATGAAAAGATTAAGCAGCTTTTGGAGAGGGTATTCTGTACTAGAAAGAAAGTACATTTGACAACAGTTTCCTGGTTACTTATTGGCTCTTCCCCGTATTTGAATTGGAAAGTAGGAAAGAACCAAGCCGCTTATTTCATTGTAGGAAAAAAAATGTGTGACTTTAAACGTTGCTATTTTGATACACATGCTAAAATGTAACTGTTCCTTTAAACTGCATTTGTGTACCGTACTGATCTCTTTCAGTGCCACTATTGACCACTTTTGAAAGGGGGTACTGGCAATCATTTTCTCCATTTATGACTTTTTGTTTACAAATTTATCATCTTTATATATGTCCTTTCAGAAGAACATTCCCTTTCAGTGGACCGACAATTCTAAAACAAAGGGTGACTTTAGGTGCACTATCTGCATGCTTAACTTCACGACCCAAGCGGTGAGTTTTTTTTTTTATTTTTTCAAAATTCTCTCTGCAGCTGTTCTGTGTGGTAAAATGTTCTACGTATTTACAGCCAAGTCACCATATATACATGTACAACCTCTTCAAGTTAAGTTTCAGCTAAAACCTGATCATCTATCTCCTACTCATATAAATTCAAGGATAACAAACAAAAAACTACCACTTGTATCAAAGCAAACTTTGCACATTATAAAGTTTGAGACTCTTCAAATTTCTGAGACCTTATTTTGGATTTCGAGAAAGGTATGTTGTTTTTTAATGAAGAGAATTTATCTTGTCTAGTTATCTGTATCTATAACAGAGATGTTAAAGATAAATAGACAGATATCTTGTTCACTAATTCAAGCATTCTGCTTATGGAAAATAAATAGACTTGCCCTCTGTGCCTATTTTTTTAAGAGGGAGGGAGAGAGAGAGAGAAAGACTTGATTACTATTCTAAGCATATTTCTGGAGCTGATGGTCTTCTTGAATGCCTGCCAGACATGGCAATAATGAATATTTGCAAAGTAGATTTCTTACATTGCAGTTATGAATTTCATAGTTCATAATTTGTGGTTGTGGGATGAATCATCTACTTGTACATGTATAAGTCTTTTGAAGGATAAGTTGTATGTTTTTTGTAGTATTTCTTGCAGAGACTTAATGTTGGCTGAGACTTTGTGTAAATACTGTACGAGAACAAGATTTTTACCCCAAAATATTGATGTACCCTCTTTTATCTAATACATGTATGTACTCAGTGCTGCCCTTGAAAATTAAAATGTATTTGGTCTGTGTTTCAATTTTATTCAGCTTTTCATAAAACACTGCTTGACCAGTGAGCATCTCGAGAGGTTGAAGGTTTGTAGAATGAAAGATGAAGCTTTGCTGGAAGGGTACAACCGCTCCAAAGATCCTCTCAAGGATAAGGCCATTGCAGAGACTAGGGGGAGAAGAGATACTGAGAACTTCCCACCAGGAGGGAAAGAAGGCTCAACCAATCGAGCATCTGGAGGAGTAGGGGGTGGAGCCTATCAGGGGTCAGGTAGGAAAGAGAGAGCGTCCAATCAGCAAAGGGCTTCGACAGGAAGTGTGTCAAGTCCACAAGCAGGAGGAAGAACAGGATCGGTCCAGCCGTCATCTGAAGCTCCGGAGACGTTGTCCAATCAGGAGCTGTCAATGATCGAGGCCATGGCCTATCATGAGAGAGAACAGGCTGATATGATGGCCACTGAGCAATCTGGCACCGACTTTTGGATGAAACAGCAAGAGGCATCACTGGGAAGCTTGGACAATGCACAGCTTTCTGCAATGGCAATCGCAAACATTCAGCAACAGGCAGAAGTAAACGTATCGGCTGGCAGGTAAGTTCTGAAGGAGAGCTCTCAAGAGTAGCTAGATACTTGAGTATCTTCAGTTAACTTTGATTGCTCCATAATGGCTGGAGCTGTCCAGAGTAAATAAAACAAATATATTTATTCAAGACATTTTCAAACTTATCATTAGTGATAGACTTCAACATTTAGATGCATGGAAAAGTCAAATTATCTTCCTAGCTAGTACAAAAAATTTAACACAATGAAGTCTAGTATGAATTTACTGTAAGATGAAGTAGGAAGAGGTTTTCTTCCTTTTCCTACCTTCACTGGCAATGCGATTGTGAGAGTTTTCTTTACAAGCAAGAAGATATGACTATACCCATTTCCTGTGAACTAATACAGGGGAATTACTGTAGGTGTTCAGTTCTGGATGGAATAATGGCTGGACAAAGCCATAAGTGGCATCAACAGATGGGTACACTTAACAGGGCATTATGGATGATTCAGGATGGATGCAGATGTGTACTTGGATTTGTCTTGCTTGACAGTTATCATATAGCTTTGGTTACTATTGGACTTTTATTGGAATTACAGAATTCATTGTCTTGCATTTTGAACAGCAGTGAGCAGTTGTTGAAAATTGCTATTGGTGTTGTGTTAGAAGTACAATAATCGAGTACTGACATGGACGTATGAGATGGTTCTACATGCTCTGCTATTACTATGTACATGTACTGTACATTTGGAATGCTTTTCCTAAAGCACATACATGTGAGTTCTGTGGGTTGCCAGACCTCACTTTAGCAAGCATCAAGGACTCATCAAGCAGTTATGTTCCAGCTCTAGCCACTGTTACTCTGCAGTTCCTATACAGGGCACAGACCAACAATCAAGGTCCAGAGAATGGGAGCTGACTGAAGTAAGAAGTGATTTATCCAATAGATTGTCACCTACTATTTTCTGCCTCGTTCAGAGGAGAGTAAGGCTAAAGATGTATGGTCAAAAGAATTTGTACTGACATCATGATAATCAGTTAAACCAGATGTGAATGTTTTTTTAAAATCTGAAACTGAAATATTGTCTGTTGGCAAGACAATATTGTGCATGTTCCTTATTAAATGTGGGTAGACTACATTATGTGTTCTCTTTCAAAGAAAGAGAGACCTGTGGATTTGCGTTGGCTGATGATGATGTCATGTTTGTCTTGGGGAAGCACAAGTAGAACCATCTTGAGATGTGTTTTTACATGTACCTGGAAATGCACCAGGCTCCAACTGATCAAATCAAAGAAACGATCGCGAGTGAAGTGTGTGGAATAATGTGACAAAGCATTTTTAATGCTCAGTACACTCTCGATGTGGAGGTGTCGTATAGTGGTTCATTCACTTGAAGCTCAAACCAAGGTTGAATCTTGAATCTCAGCCCAGCTCAAACATCCTTTGACAAAAGATAATCCACATTTGCCACTCTCCACCCAGGTGTAAATAGGTACCTGGTAATCGCTGGGGTGAAAATAATTACAGGGCTCTCGGGAAGAACAGCATTGTAGCTGATGAGGCTTCCCTGTGCAAACAAAATTATTATTATATTACGGTATAACATATCAGGAGACACTGTAACATCAAATTTCAATAAATCTTTAATTGACATGATAATCGCTGGGTATATTTGCTGTTGATGAATGTAGTATGGTAAGCTTGAATGAATGTGATAGAACTGTGTTTTCCAGATTTGTAATACTTGCCATTATGAAGAACTGTGTGCTCAAAACATGGCGGTGCTCACTGGGTAGGAATAAAGAGTCATTCTTGGCACCTTTGCCAAAAGGTTTGGATAGGTCTGTCAAAATATCTTGAAGGAACATTTTTTGAGGGCTCTGTCCTTTGTACATGTAGGAGCTGAAAATTTTGCAAGCAGTTCCTTTTTTAGGCTTTGTGTCTACTTATTTCTGGATATTGTACATCATGTCCATGAGGACGGATACAGGCACAAATACATGTAGGTCAATCTCTTAAGCTGAGGAATCATTCACCTGAGCCTGTGATGCACCAGTGTTGCTTACTGTATCCTTCTACGACAACAGATGGCAAATCTGAAGGTAATAAATGGGCCATGATTGCCAAGGACAAAACTCTACAACTTGGATTATTTGTGCTAAAAGCTAGTGCCAATACATTGGTACTTTCTACCTCAGGGGTGCTTATTGCTTGGATTAGACAAAGCCACAGACTATTACATCGGATATCTGCAGAATTGTACATGTAAAAGTGCCCTCTGTTGCAGCATGAATATAAAAGTATTTTCTTGTGCAATTTTAGCTGTGATCACAGGACGCAAAAGTTTAAAGCGATAAACAAGAACTAGATGTAAAAGGGTATCACCAAAACCACTTACATTGCGTGAGTGGTCAACCATGGGACTGTCTGATTGATAGCACTTGCAGAAGAAAGCAATAAACACCAGCCAGCCAAGCGTTTAATACATATGATTGATGTTTCAGTGCATCAGCCAACAGGACCTCTCTGTTGCAGAAGGGGACAATGAATGGTTTCCAGTAACCTATTAACAATGAAGCACCAGTGTCCTGAAAAGAAAGAATCTCTTACATCTGGGTAGCCACTGCAGAACACAGACCTAACCACTCGATAATACATAATCACTTATGGCTGAGAGATGTAGTGGACTCAGACAGCATCGCTTCAATCACTTGGCTTATAATCTGCAAGTTTATTTGAATATTCATAAAATGGCTGCAATGTAGGTGATGATCAAGGCAGAAATGCTGTGACTGAACTTGAGGATGATTATTTGGTATACATTGGAATGAAGATCCTTCCTGTGTAGTATTCCTGGCCTAGCTAATGTTCATGGACCTTTGTCAAGGAAAGGTGGTACATGTAAACACATTTACTTGCATGAACATGCTATTCTTTGCAATCCTCTACAGACTTGGCAGAGCTGCAATATCTGGCCTCCGGTGATTAACACGGTGACTACTGAATTGTCGCATCCCAAAGAGGCTTCTATTACAGGAGCCATCTGGTTCCTTTAGCCAATGGGTCAAATCCTTAAGAAATGGATAAGAATAATAGCACCAAAGATGTCCTCTGTAATGTTTGCAAGATGTCCTGTGAAGAATTCAGATATAAGACCCCTTTTAATCCTGATGATGTGAAAGACAGCTAATGCTAACAGACATGTATGGAACTACTTGTAAAAGGAACGACCAGTCAGGACTGCAGGAGCTCTTTGAATCCTGGTGATGGCAAAGACTGCCGAGGATGCCATGAAGAGCTGCTTGAAGGAGAAGTGACCAGTCAGAAGTGGGGGAGGAGGGACTTTGAATTGTGATGGTGGCAAAGAACTCTTGAGGATAAAATGAAGAGCTACTTGAAGGAGGGTCAACCAGTTATTATAGAAGGAGCCCTTTGAATGCTGGTCAGAAGATACCAAAAGGAGCTACTCAAAGGAGCAAAAACATTCAGGACTCAGGGACCTCTTTGAATCCTGCTGATGGCAAAGACTGCTGAGGATACCATGAAGAGCTGCTTGAAGGAGAAACTTTCAGTCACTATTGGAGGAGTCCTTTGTATGCTGGCAACAAACAGCAAAGATTTTACCAGCTTAGACAGCAGAAGATACCAAAAGAAGCTACTCAAGGGAGGAAAAACCTGTCAGTACTAGGGAAGCTTTTATAATTCTGGTTACAGCTACAACTGCTGAGGATACCATGAGCAGCTACTTGAACGAGAAACAACCAGTCAGTGCCAGATGAGCCCTTTGAATTCTGGTTGTGTTAAAGATGGCTGGATATCGTTTGTGGAGGAGTAAGAACTAGTCTGTCCAGGAGATGCATCCCAATTGCTCCCTGGAAGCTGAGACTGGTCTACCTTAGTAATATGATGAGAGTGAAAGGATCATTCAAAGACATGATTGGTTTCTTCAAGAGCTTTGTGAAGCAGCCAGATACAGGTTCCTTTAGGATATATGTCAAGAAGATCCTGGAAATGTTGGTAACATTTCCATTTCTTCTTACTGCATTTATTATTGCTACCTTGACTTCTCCTCAAGGCTTCTGGTAGTTTATCTGCAACTTTTTGAGTGGTTTATCCACAATGGCTCTCATGGTTTATCCATAACTCTTCTGGTGTTGTGTCTACAAAGTTGTTGGTACTGTATGCACAACATTTCAAGGTGTGTATCAATAACACTTCTTGTGGTGTACCGGTATAAACAAAACTTGTGGTATATCCAGTACATCTATGCTTCCAAAGATGTACCCTCAAAGGTCCTATGGTATATCCATGGTGTGTCAAAAGTGCTTTTGATTTTGTACCCTCAAGACCTGGCATATCAACAAGGTACTTGTTGATGTATATCCAATGCTTGTGGAGGTGTTACCATGAACCTCTGTTCATGTATCCACAATGCTTCCATGTGTGGAACTGCAATGCTTGTGTAGGGTGTATGCGCAATGATAGCAGGGGTCGCATCAACGATGCTTCCAATAGTGTATCCACAATGGATCAGATGGTATATTCATACTTCCAGGGGTTTAAGGTATTCCACAAGGCTTCCAATGACCAGTGTATCCACAGGGCTTCCTGAGCTTTAGCCACCATGCTTCAGGTGGTGTATCCAATAGGCTTCCTGATGTGTATCTACAAGCTTCTAGATACAGTATCCACAATGCTTCTTGGGACGTATCTGCAAGGCTTCATGTCATGTGGTGCATCTTACAGGCACCTTGTGGTGGATGTTTTCAGGGATGTATCGCAACACTACCGGATATGTATCCACAATGCTTCCACATCATGTTGCTTGATATAAAAACAAACTCAGGACATAAAAATATTGTCTCTTTCAAAGGAACAACCCTCTACTGGCAAGAATTACATTTTGACTTTAATAATATTTCTCATATCCTCTAAATTTTTCAAAGGATTTTTTTCCCCCATAATTTTAGCAAATTTTAATATTTTTTAATAGTGAAAATCATTCCTTATAATTCTGACAGATTCAACTGGGACAAACTAAAGCGTGTTTTTATTAAATCAATCTCCAATATAATTATGTAATCTTTCTGCAATTTTTTTCCTTATTTGCCAACTTCTTCTTTGCAACCATTGTGTAATCACTAACATCTTCTTGCAGGAACACATCATCAATCATAGTCCTTGTGATCTACTTTGACTTGGAAGTGATGCTGATGTCTCTTGACCTTACCTCGTGATATGCTTTACTTAAATACCCTCATCAATATTTTACTTGCTTTTTCAAATTATATAGCAAAATATTCCATATTATAGCTTCGGCATTATTCTGAAACTATGTTGAGCTGAGCTTTAGTAATATTTTATGAAGTATATCCATTGAAATTGTAATCGAATCCTTTTTTATTTACTCTCATTATTGGTGAATTATGGATAAGTATGCACATAGATCACCAGGACATTTGCAGAAATTGCTGTCTCTGCTTACCCATATGATGTTTTTACGTTATTATGTTACTTGTTGTTGCAACTTCAGTCAACTAATATGCTCTCTCCAAAAAATAAACAACAACAAACAAAAAAACAACATTAAAACTGGAACAGCAGCAACAGACAACAGCCTCATGCCTTTAAATGTTTTATTGCAATTTAACTAAATATTTGTCTGTCGATTTAGCTTCCCTTGATCCATACATCTTGTTCCTCTGCATATTTATTCTACAATTCATCTAATCTACATTACATTTGTCCATCTCTCTATTCCTTTTCACCTCCTCCTACCCCTCCCCAATCACTCTCTGCAGTGTTGGATCCCTGGCCACTGAAAGCAACACGGTGACAGACGATGACTTGGTTCAGCACTCTAATATTCCAGGGCAGGCAGAAAATGAGATGATCGGTAGGTTTGCTATAGAGTACTGTAAACACTGTTATTTTCGCGCTGAGCGACCCCAATACATATTCGCTGGTTCTTAAATTCGCGCTGCACGCAATTCAAAACATGCAGAAGAAGTCATGCTTATATTATTATATTTTCGCAAGTTCTAAAATTCGTGCTTGCCATTCTTAGTCCGAATATTTCTAGTAGTAGCAAATGAGGCTTTGGTATGTCTCAAATGGTGACACCACATTTGCTCCTGGGACAATTTCTCTGGGCTTTATTTTGTCAAAGGTTACAGGTTTAGGGTTTCAGTTTAGTTTTAGATTTGGTTTGTGGTAAGGTTCAAGGGTAGATATGGTGTTGGGTCCAGGTTCAAGTTCAGAATTTGGTTAGTGTAGGAAATCGACAAGGGGCAATTGTTACAGGAGCAAGTGTCCAACCGCCATCAAACACAGAAGCATTTTGGCTCATTAGGAAGAGCTGCCTGTTGTCCGTAGATAGTAGGTTGCTATCCAAGCTAGGTGATGAATGGAACTTTCACTGTAAGAACCCACTGCATTGCGTGTAAAGTACGGAGAAACCCTGGTGCAGTGGTCCACTGCATACCTTTAGGAGAGATCCAAGGGTTAAAGTGATTACCCTGAGGCTGAGCGTGACAAATAACCATTAGTTTGGACCTTCAACTGGGAAAGCTTATATAGTCGCATGGCAAAGTTAACCCTGTTACTGCCACTATGCAGTTTAATATTTGCCCACATTTTTATGTTGCACATACTATCTTGAAACAAATTATATTTTGTCTTCTGTACAACATCAACCTGATTTAATGAATTGTTGAATTTGACATACTGAAATGGAATTTACGAAGATGAGTTATGAAGAAAGGCACTGTACTGGGTGTAATTGAAAATTTGTGTTTGAGATGAAATTTGTCATTTATTTTTGTTAGCTTTGTGGCATCATGAGGATGGGCCAACATTTAGTCCAGCAGCAATTGCTTTGGGCTTTCAATCCCTCAAAGATGTAAGTTTAGGACAGGTAGCACTTTGCGTCCAGGTTAAGTTAGATACGGTTATCGTCGGGGGGGGGGGGCGGTATATACAGTATGTGAACTGCAACGAGAGTAAAAAATGAATTATCTAACATCGTTGTTCCCGTCCATTTTAATATTTTCAGGCCAGAACTACATCATTCCAGTTACGGGCTTCTTCTGCAAGGTCTGTTCAAAGTTCTTCAACACCAAGAGACTGGCCTTCGAGGTGCACTGTAGAAGCAACAAACATCATACCAGGTCCATTGTAAGTAGTCAGCTCTTGATTGTGTAAACACTTCAGTTGCTTTCTTTACCTCTTAGCCGCACAGGGAATTTTGCACAAAACCATGTTCAACAATTGACAGAATTATTATTTTGTGCAACACAGCAGTTTAGCAGAAGTACCCAATTCCGGTCATGATTAGCTCCTTGACAACCCTTAAAGAGACTTAGTAACATTGTTCAGATGAGAGAAAATGGTGCTAAGATAACGACTTCAATGCTAGATGTACAATTAAAGATAACCTGAAAGTTTGAGTGAAAACAGACCATTATTAATGATAAAAATTGGGAAAAACTGATCTTATCGATTCCTTAATTCTCCCAACTATATTATTAAAAATTTAATAACATTTTAGGGGAATGTAAATCGTAATAAGCAATGAATAGGCTCTATAACCCATTCCAGACATATTAAAGGTTGAAAGATTTTTAAAAGCCTGTCTTATGTCTTATTTTCATGGAAAAACGGTTGGGAAAATTCAAAAATGGTAGGGAGAATTTACTGTTAGAGGGTGTCGCACAGTGACGCCTTCAAAGAAAACCATAAATATCTTTGTGGTTTGAGATTTTTTCAGGATTTTTTGCCTTAAAGAGGGTTAGTACAGTAGAAGGAACATAAAAAGTAACATTTCATAAACAAATTACATTTTTTTCATCAACCTTTAACAATGTTACTTAGTCACTTTAAAACATTGGTATGGATAAGCGTTGCACTGGAAACGGTTAAATAAACTTAAAGCATATTGTATATCTATCCCACATTAAATACCATGTGGTATAGGGAGATTAATTTGTGGCATATAAAGAGTTGAGACTGTAATTAAAGGGATCGTTTAACAATGTTAAAACTGAGATGCACGGTCCCACGTGTTATCAGTGTCTGTGATATGGTTTTATATTGAAGCCCTACAAAAATTGTGCTTCAAAATGATCAAGAAGTGCCTCAAAAAAGTAAAAACCTTTGAGTGACCGGTTTTACCGTACTCGTTTTTCCCAATAGACTGTAAGGTTATGAAAAACGTTTGGCAAACACAAAATTTGATTTTGATTTTCAATCATAAATATCTTGATAATCAGACAGGCGATGGGCTTGTAAAAGTCATGGGGTTCCTGACTGACCTAAAGGTTTATAATTTTCATTGCAGCATGAGCTAAAGCAAGGATTTTTTTTAAGGATCTAAGACAAAGTTACCGGTTCCCTTTAAGACTCATTACCATATGCCGTGGTAAACCGCTGCAGATTGTTTTTATGTGTGTGTTTAAAAAATGAATGGGGAGTGGGGATGATAAAGGCAGCTACAGTTAACAACTAAATTATTCATACCCTCAGCAAGTTTGTAATTTGTTAAGTATGTAACAAATTGATTTGCCCGATCTATGTTTCTTGAGAATGTGAGGTGTTGAAGCTTACATCTAAAAGTATTCAATATCGGCCCTAATTCAACCAGTCCATCTTTCATACTTGAGTTTAAAAAAAACAGAAACATGACATTTTATACAAGGTGTATGAAAAATGTTATTGTTTTATAATAAGGTCTTATTAAAATTTAGATTACATTTACCACTAGTACACATATTATTTGACTTCTTGCCCTTTTATTCATTTCTCATTTTCAGACTCGTAATCGCCATGAGAATCTCCAAATGCAAAATGAGGCGGCCAAAGCAAACAGAACAGGTGACTGAGCCAAATATTATACAAATGATCCCTGCGAATAGGTTTATTATACAATCTTATCCGCCCTTGGGTTGAGGCTGTCTGCATCTATCTTATGAAGCCGTCAGGCTGAGTACAATAGATGCATAAGCAGCTTCAACAAGAGCGGATAGATTCTGAAATGAACGAAACAAACCATGCATCATTTGTTTTATACAATGAAACTCAAAGATCTGTGTTATATGATGTAAAATGAATTAATTTCAAGATTGTTTTGTGTCATTATCGGGAGGAATAAATCCAAAGTTTAATATCCCTTGTTTAGCGCACACACAGAGATAAACACACTTGCCTCTATATGGGTCAATGCACAGTCATACTTGTGTATAAACCCATGCAGAGTGTATGCAGAGTGTAAGAGCTCTAACTTCTACACACACTACTGCACATCACTTGTTATTTGGTTTAGTTAATATTGATGCAACTGCATAGGTTACACAGAGCTGCCAAGTAGTACGTCTTTGGGGGCGGAAATATGTCTGTATGTTTTGCTGTGCTAAAATACGTTTTTTGAAAGTTCTGAGGATGGTTGTGCAAACGTGGCTAGCGGCTGGCTGTGGGAACGAGCGTATGCATAGTTTTGCCGTTGCTTTGTGTTGGCGATTCCTGCAGGGCGCACGTATGTACATTGCACACAATACAGGGGATGTACACCACTCAAAGACGAGGGCATTTTCCCAGGCAATGCATACAGTACAGTACATGTATATCATTGCACTACACACACAGTGTCACTCACTAGTACAAGAAAGTCCTGATGTCACTTCCAAAAATCCATCCCAAAAGCCAAATTTTGCTGCAAAAACTGCATAATCGCATTCATATTTCCAAAGCACGCGGGGGTTTAGCCCTGTTTTAAGAAACAGCTTTGTCAAATAAGCGCTAAAAATCAAGAAATCAGCGATTTTGTTACAAGTTTTCCCGCTTATCGCAAGCCCTTTGAGTGTGTTGGTATCTTCTAAAGGCCAAATGAAAAACAAACACCGGACCTGCTGATGCATTGACTTTGTACAAAGTTGATTGCAACTCCACACTTGCCTTGATTCGACCGTGGTGAAGCACCAATGGGCGCCGCAGCTTCCGCATAGAACACCCTTCCTTGGTGCGCCGCAATTCAGCGTCCCTCGTACTCATTGCCTTAGCGTTATATTTTCAGATTTTCTAAAACTCTGTTATGTATTTAAATAATTGAATCTTCTGATAAAATATCGGGTAAATAAATTTAACAATTTTTTTTTATTTTTTTTAGTGACAGGTCGGCAGCTGTCAATGATTGAACATATTTTATAATATAATTGCAATAGTATTTTATATGGAAAATAATGAAAAATGTAAAACAGGCAGAATATATTTTTTCACCTAAAAATATGCTTTTTCAAGCTGGATAATATTTATTTTGAAAGTGACAGGGTTGACAGCTCTGGTTACATGTTATCGATCAAAACCAGTGACACTTTATCTTTTTCTTTCTTGTAGCAATGATGGACAAAATGACCAGAGGCATTTTGGGACTCCCTAATCCAGGACAGGAGAATGAAAAAATGCAGCCTGGATGGGGCGACAACAACAAAAGTTCTTCGACCTCCATGGCACCAAGTGGTAGCAGTCAGGTGACCCTCGTTGGAACTCAGATAACGATCCCTGAACGACCAAGAGATAATCATTTGATGGAGGTCTTGATGAAAGAAGAGTTGATAAAGAAGATCACAACCTGCCAGGAAGAGGCGCAGCAGATGGGTGTGACACCGGCGCGGCTACTGGAGATTGAACAGATGAAGGACGAGCTTAGGAAGCACCAGGTCCATGAAGAGCATGACCGGCAAGACAGAGAGATCAAGCTCCAGCAGAGGCTGGTGGAAGAGAAACAGAAGAGCGAGAAGAAAGGTAGAGAGATGCAAATCTTGGAGATGAGGATGAGAGAGGAGCAGCGGAAGATTGAACAGCTTAAAGCCGAGGAGATGCAGCTTGAAGCGCTGGCAGTGAGGGAACGTCAGAGGGAAGCACTGATGCAACAGAAGTTGCATCAGGAGAGACTCCTTCAGGAGCAATTGCAGATAGAGCTGCAGCATGAGGAGCAACTAAGAGTAGAGCTCCTTCTTCAGGATGAGTTGAGGGCAGGGGAGGCGTTGTTCAGGGAAAGGTTTGCAGAACAGCAGAGGCTCCACGACGAAGCGCTTTTGGCAAAGCAAAAGCAGGCACAGAAGGTGATGGAAGCTCAAGCACAACAGGAGAGAATACGTATACAGTTGGCAAAGGAGGAAGAGCTCAACCGTCATAAGGCAAGGAAGATAGCCATTGAAACCAGACTGGCCAATGAACAGAGAATCAAAAAAGAGCAAGAAAAAAGAGCTGAAGAAGAAAAGAAAGAAAGAGAGAGGAAACTTGCTCTTCAGAACAAAATTAAAGAACAAGAAAGAATTCGAGCTGAAGCAGAGAAGAAAGATGCAGAGGAGAAGAGTCTAGCTCATGAAAAGAAAATGAAGGAACAAGCACAGAAGAAAGCTGAACAGGAACGGAGACTTGCTCATGAAAAGAAAATGAAGGAGCAAGCACAGAAGAAAGCTGAACAGGAAAGGAGACTAGCTCAAGAAAAGAAAATGAAGGAGCAAGCACAGAAGAAAGCTGAACAGGAAAGGAAAATGAAGGAACAAGCACAGAAGAAAGCTGAACAGGCAAAGAGACTAGCTCATGAACAGAAAATGAAGGAGCAAGCACAGAAGAAAGCTGAACAAGAAAAGAGACTAGCTCAAGAAAAGAAAATGAAGGAACAAGCGCAGAAGAAAGCTGAACAGGAAAGGAAAATGAAGGAACAAGCACAAAAGAAAGCTGAACAGGCAAAGAGACTAGCTCAAGAAAAGAAGATGAAGGAACAAGCACAGAAGAAAGCTGAACAGGAAAAGAGGGACAGAGAATTAAGGGAACAGGCGAAGGCAGCCAGTCAAAAGAGCCGGGAGATCAATTCATCCAGAAACACAAGGGAATCCTCCAACAAAGCTAGAGGAGATTTTAGTCGACAGCCCCAGAGCAGGGAATCAAGGAGCAGCAGCGGCAAAGAATCACGTTCAAGGGAGCGTAGCAGGAGCAGAGAGCCAAGGAAAAGCTCTCGGATGAGCCCTTCTTCAAAATCCTCCAGCTCGTCCAAACGTAGCACCCCTACTCCTACCCGAAGCAGCTCAACTCAACAGTCCTCTCAACAAAAATCTTCACTAGAGATTGAGATAATTGATGATTTCGAGGGGGACATAGGAGAAGAAGATTTCTTTGATTTGGGCGAGGGGTTTGACGTCATTGATGAAATCATCTGCTGATTTTATTCCATGTTGCTACCTTGATTATGCAAGTATAATTACTTTTATACACATATGATAAACAAATCAAAATGTAGTAGAGATATCAAACTAGACAAACAAATTGGTACCGGTACCTAGACAAAAAATTAGTCTTTATATAAGATGCTTTGACAATGTAAATTCCTTGCAGTTTAATTGATACTAAAAATCATCCAATGTTTATGAGTTCATGCTTAAAAATGTGAACAGGTGTCCTTACATGCGTAGGACATTTTTCTGTACATTGATAAGTGCTTTGTCCACACACTAATTTAGCACTTCATGGCACTCCTTGCAGTACTCGTCTCACCTACCATCCCAGTATAACTTCCTGGGTGAGCTGCTGACGGATTACTCCATTAAGTACATGCCCAGAACAAATATTTACACTTTTAGTTGTTAATTGGACAAAGTGTTCATATATGCGTGTTTTTCAAGTTACTTCCATATCTGCAGAGGTGTTGTGATCTAGTAGATAAGTCGGACTATGGATCACAGGGTCCGCGGTTTGAGTCCTGTCATGTCAGTAATGTCCTTTGGCAAGATATTAATCTACATTTGCCACTCTCCACTCAGGTGTTTAATGGGTACAGGTAGGAAGGAATTGCTTGAATGCTGTGAGCGCTGACATCGGCAGCCTAGCAGAGCCGGGGTAATAGTTAGAGCGCCTTGAACACCTTGCTTGGTGGATATGTGCGCTATAAAAATATCCAATATTATTATTATTATTATTAAATCTTGTTCACACAATTTTGTATCCACAAACTTCACATGTACAGCTTATCATCAGGGCTTCTTCACATATGAAGTTATAAACCATGGTGGTTATTTACAAGACTGTAAATGAATGGCAAGTGCACCCAAAATGGTCCTACACCTATTCACTTAGCTCTGTGTTTAGATACAGAAATGTGACTTGTATTACAATTGGGTCATCGTTTAAAAAAATAAATGTGGGGGTTTACCGCGTCATATCTGGACGAGGCTTGAGTGCGATACTTTCCGAGGAAGTCTTGAGGAAGCCAAAGCCACTTATTTTCTATATCTTGAACCTGACATTGGTAATAAGGAAAGAAAAATCTATTTGACCCCCTTTCAACTCATGACCTTTGCCATTGAACATTTCCAACTTGTTTGCAGGGGTGTAAATATTGTCAAATAATTTTTTTTTCCACACATAGTATTTGCACTACTCTATGACAGGTGAATGCATTGTCTTGTTAATATCTGTTAAACTTTAAAGCCCCACTGCACTATTTTGGCCAGAAGGGATTAGACCTCCCTGCATAGTCACTGACAGGTGGTTATCTCATCAAATAAGCTCTCAATTAACATAAGAAGAAGAGGATCATGGGGGTCCAATGGTCATTGGTTAGGCATTGTTTGCTACGTAGATGGCGCAAGTAGCTGTAAGTAGTGCAGTGGGGCTTTGATGACAATCGTGTACATTACAAAGATGAAGATGTTCCTCTGTAGGTGGGATGTTGGGAATGTATATACCAGTATTGTAAATATCATTCATTTGTGTAGAATATAGAATGCTATAAAGAGCATATTACTACTGCATATTACGTGTTCAATTTTGTTTTGGGGAATTTGGTTTCAAAATTCCTTTAATTTAAATTCTTGTCAAAGCAGTTTACCATCATGCTTTAGAAATACCTAAAATATTACTTCCATAAGTAGATATTGCATGTTTCAATGCACAACACGATCACAACTACTTTCTAAAAATCAACCCAAGGCTATTTCAATAGCCTTGTGCCTCACAATGATGTATTACATAATCCAAAAATGGTATGTACAATCTCTCTGGTATTGAAATTGGCTTGAGTTGCGATCTTGTTACTCTCTTTTTTTCCCCTTCCGCCTTTATGCATTAGCGCACAGAATGCTAGGTAAACTTTTTTGAGGTTGATTTTGTACATTCTTGCTTTACACGAATTGATATTCTAGATGATTGGTACACGTTAAGACTACGGTATGTTTCCACTAGGTTATACTAGTGTTTTTAATAGCTGCAATCTAAGAGGTTTCTTTTTTCCTGTGTTTAATTAATTGGTCTGAAATGACACAACCACAGTTCATTTTTTAAGTTCTCCGGAACATTCAATTAAAATGCAGTTTATTTCTCCGAGAGGACTGTAGGACTTAATCTTCCTCTTTATGCAAAATATCACAAACCTAATATGTGAAACTGATTTTTTTTTTTTTTTTTTTTTTGGAGGGTGGGGGGGGGGGGGGGAGAAATTGAGGTTATTTCAAGATGGGGGTCCTCCAAGTAAGCTTGTCAAAGAAAGGCAGGTGTAAAATAACAAGGTACAGGAAAACAGCAAATCCCCTCTCGGCCTACTGGATGTTAATCTGTTTTTGCAACTTTACTTGGCCTACACTATCCAATTTATCTAGATTTGCAGTAGATAATACCTGTAATATATAATTGATTGAAGTTTTAACAAATCTCTTTGGAAGTATGCATGCCCATTTTTTTTCATACCGAGCCACATGCAAGTTGAAATACCTCCCTCTGTGTGTGCTTGTAATGTTTCTTTATATTTACTCTGTTTTCTTTGGATCATTGGTTCTTAGTTAGCCCCTAAGTCCTGTAAACTCAGATATGTGGTCATGTTTATGAAAAGAAATGTACCGTACATGTAAATACGTTGTATTTTATGAAAAGGGTAGATTTACCCATCTACTTGTTCCTCATTTTTTATTAACATCTGACATACTGTTGTAAATATGAGTTGGAAGTGTATGGTGTTCCCTCATGTGAGGATCTGATAATTGTTTTATAAAATGTTATCGTTCTCTGTACTCATAAGATATAAGAGCATTAATTCAGGGGGGGGGTCAGGGGCATCCCTGCATAGTTGACTTCACTTGGAGTGTTTTACGTCCATTGTTTGAAGATGGATTTTACCCTGATATAAAAATGTAATTTCCTTGGTCCAAAGACCTCGTTATAACAAGTTTTCACTGTACAACAAAACTGGATGATGTTAATTCTTGTTTCCCTGAACTGCCTATTTCATTGGACGATGTATTGTGTCCCATAGCCATAGGCACTGAATGTGTGATAAAAGTCGACTAAAGCACTGCGTTGCATGTTCCAAATGTCAACCTAAACAGGCAAGGAGTTCAATATAAGCATTTTTGTTAAAGATCTCTATAATGCACATAAAAAGAAGCGTCACACTTTTATGCGTTTATTTTACCCAAGGTTGCAGGCACTATCATATGAATAACAGGCAGCCATGTTTTAGCAAACCTGTCCATAATTATGTGATCTATATGTACATTGTATATACCGTTCAAACTTGAAAAATGTGTAATATGACTGTGTTATTAAGCATTGTGTGTCTGTTGAATTCATGGAAATGTAATAAACACTACCCCACATTCACAATAAATGAAATTGTGTGTGTTGCATTTGTCATTGATAACTTTTTAAGTGTGCTTGCACATTATAATTATATCACAACCCCCCCCCCCCCCAAAAAAAAAGGAAAAAATCAGAACAAAAAAGAAAAGTCTGTCAGATGTGTTTGATCAACTTGCCACCCGTAGTGACGCAATTCAACTACATGTACATGTACTTCTTTTTTTTAATCATTAAATCTATTTAAGGCAATTTTAACGGCCCAATCTGAACATGAATTCCAAAATATATTCGCCTTCTAAATTGTTTTTGTGGAAGTAGTTGCGATGTGTATAATGATTATAACTGCCACAGAATTGGAATGGAACTATTGAAAGTGAATGTATTTTTTTTGGTGAGATAATGAAAGCCAGTGTCAAATTTGAAAGAGCATACAATTTATAAGACAAAATCATCTTTCTTTGATCAAAATCGGTTCAGAGACGGCTGAAATGTCCATATATAACCATTTCTACTATTTGAGGGGCCCCACAAATACTGATTCAGTAATTTTGAACCGGCCGTTGATAAAACAAGACGGCTGAAATGTCCATAAAATATAACAATTTCTGATATTTGAGGGGCCCTAGAAATATTCGATAATTTTGAACCGGCCGTTGAAAAAAAAATGGCGCTTAATGTTTTACTCCAGCCAATGCCTTTTTTGTGTGGCTTTTTCATGTTGGTCATGAAAGACTGAAAAGGCCTTTAATAACGGACATAATTACATCAAATGTGAGCGAAGGCAGCGAATGATATTTGCCTATGGGTGAAATAAAAGAAAACTTGCTCTTAGTCGCTTTAAATTAGGGGGCACTTATCCAAGGGGAAAAGGGCACGTATTAGTGAAGAAAGGAAACGTGTGTCGATGTAAAAAAAAAGTGAATTATCAGAGGTGAAAATGAGGCACTTTTCGCACCTGATAAGATGGCACTCGCTAGAGATGAAAAGGCACTTGTGAGAAATAAAGTGGCACTAATTAAAAAGGATAATGGTCACTTATCAGAGATGACAAGGGGTTCTTATTACAAAGTTAAAGGGGGCATCACTCACATTTGAATAAGGGCACTCACCGGAGATAAAAAAAAAGGGCTACTTGTAAATATGAAAAGAGGGCATACAAAGGAAAAGAGGCACTTGTCAAAGTATAAGGGACACCTCTGAGATTTGAAAAGAGGCAATTATAAGGTGTGAAGGGGCACTTATCAGAGGTGGTAAAGGGCACTTCTAGTACCTGGAAAGGGGCACTCACCTGATATGAATAGGGGCACTTGTGAGAATGGAAAGGGGCACTTGTCGAAGGAAAAGGGGCACCTAGATTTTAATAGAGGCATTTATCAGAGCTATGAGAAAGGACATTAATGAGAAGGGGAAGTGGCTCTCATTTTTTTTAATATGCATTTAACAGAAAGAATAAGGGGCACGTATCAAGGTGATGGAAGGGGAACTTGTCAGAAGGGGAAGGGGTACTTATTAAAAAAGAAAAATGCACTTGTTCAAGTTAAATGGGTTCTTCTCTAATTTGAAATGGGGCAATTATCATAGGTGAAGCAGGGATATACAAGCCCTGGGTGAAGGGGGCAAATTTAAAAGGGGGCACTAATCTGAAGTAAAAAGGAGGAACCTTTCCTATATTTAAAAGCGCCACGTTAGGGGTACTTACAAAATGGGGGCACTGTACCCCCCCCCCCCCCCCCCCCCCCACACACACTCCGGCTCCGTCGCCTCTAATTTATGGCAAATATGATATTTGAGTAGGTACTCGACTCACAGGCAAGACTAGACAAGGGGGAAGTCCCCTCAT